>JAOEGS010016499.1:0-32261 GCA_025447755.1 Corythornis vintsioides | reverse complement strand
AAACTGGGAAAATCTTGGTAATAGTAAAAATAAACATACTTCTTTCCCCCCCCCCCCCCATGCTCTAGTATCTCTTGACAACGATCAGAACAGAAGGTGGCTAACACTCCTAGAACATAGATCTTTCTCCAAAAACTCCACTGGGCATCTCTTGAGTACCAATTTGGGTGACAGCACCCTGACTTAAGCCCTGCATGGGTCCACACAGCTATAATGTCAATGAGGTAAATCCTAGGTCACCAAACCCCACATGAAGGAAACAAGAGCCAGTCAACTAGGAAAAAAAAATACCAAAACAGTCCATTTATTTTTTACAAAATAATACTTGCAGACACCAGAGTTAGAGCTTTCCAATGGCTCAGTGTCCAAATGGAGATCAGTAGCACATGGTGTCCTTCAGGGATCTATGATGGGATTGTCACTGCTCAATATTTTTATTGGGATCAAGACACCCTCAGAAAGTTCTAGATGACACCAAGCTGAGATAGCACAGGTGATAGCTAGAGGGAAGGGATGCCATCCAGAGGGACCTTAACAGGCTTGAGGAACAGGTCTACACAAAACTCAGGAAGTTTAACAAGGCCAAGCGCAAGGGCCTGCTCCTGGGTTGGCACAAGCCCTGGTATCAGTACAGCCTGGGGGATGAAGGGGTTGAAACCAGCCCTGCTGAGAAGGACTTCCAAATATTTCTGGATGAAAAAAAAATGGACATGAACCAGCAATGGTAACTTGGAGCCCAGAAAGCAAACCATATACCGGACTGCAGAAAAACAAGTGTAGCCATCAGGTCAAGGGAAGTGAATTTGGTCAAGTTACAGCACTGTAGAAACCTATTACTTTGTACATGGTAGAGCAGGATAGAGTTAACCTCGTGATCCGAGTTAAATTCCCTGAAGAATGCAGCCATTCTAGACAAACTCTGCCAGCTGCAGGATCTGAGCAGAGTTGCTCTGCATTTTGCATCCTCTGAGCTGCTTATGGGCCATGAGGTCTCTCTGAGGTGGCTCTTAAGAAATCATCAGAAGAATCAGACAGATTGAAGAGACAGATGAGACAAGACCCAAACACGAACCACATGAGTGAACACGTAGAACGGAATAAAAGCGTAAAACACAGCAAATGGAAGTTAATAAAATGAATGACACAAGTTGGCAGAGAGACTGATGCTCAAAGCATTTGCAGAAATAGGGGATCAGTCTGTGCAGAAGACTAAATCAGTGATTAAAAAGGGAGATGGGATAGAACTCTAGCATCTAAATAATGAAAACCTAACACACTCCAATTTGAAGGGCACAGATACTTGATTTGAGACATAAAATAGTATTTATTATTACTAGAAATTGATGTGGTGATGAATATGTTCAAAAGGAAAGAAACGTGACCAATCAGTTCAGTGAAGGAAGAATTTAAACAGTAAACGATGCACACACACACTTGGAATACGTGTTGCTGAAATCAATAGCTCTATTGCAAATAAAGAATATGTACTAAAAGCAACATGACAAACACAGAAACTCCTATGACCATTTACAGTACACTCGCAGGCCAACTCAGCATATAGAGTGCAACCAAAACTTCTTAAATTTGCATTCAGCTCATTGCAGAGAATGCTGGAAGCTGCTAGCTGAAAATTATAATACAAATACTTTCCTGCTTTCACTCTTCTATTTAGCAGCGTGGCACTGGTGAAGCTGCCATTTGCTCCATTAGGATTCATTACTATGTACACAGAGCCTCCTACACAACGATAGTGCTATTTGCCACCTCAAAGTAAGCTAATAGCATTTTCAAAATGCAATTAGAACCTTTCAGGAGAAAGCTCAAGCTGTGTTTGGGTAATCGGAAGTTAACTCTCTACTACATTTCACAGACAGGCATACCAAAGCTAATAAATTCTTCTCATGTCTTCAGATTATTAACACACCTACTGGCAATGTCAAGATGTTAGTTTAAAGAATTTCAAATATGAAACAGTTCAATAATCCGGTTTACGACAGCTGACTGACAAAGCTAATTAACTGCCTGGAGAAGATTCTTTATAAATGAAGCAACTTCTGTCTGAACATATTTCCAAGAAGAACAAAATGTTCATTTTGTCATTCCCCTCTCTCTCATATTCTCTCCCTTCTAGCCTTCTCCATCCCATCTAACCCTTGATAAATAATTTCTTGACAGTATTTAGATATTGTTCTTCCTGCAATTTGGCACTTTCTTATATTCTGTGCCCTTTGCAGCTTCCTGCTGGACACTTCTACTCCTCTACTCCAGACCTTTTTGTCAAAAGGTAACTTTTCAGGCACTCTTCACAGAATGCTTCACATCTCCCTTTATGTCCTGAGGGAGTTTCATGTCTGAGTATCTACAAGATTTCCCCAGCTGTGAGGTTGGTGTTTCACAACATCCTCCTCCTTCAGGTTTTTTTCTCCTTTACAGACCTTCCACCACACATTGCTTCCAAAAAGAGATTGTTTGTACCAAATTCTAGCTGCACAGCAGGAAAACAGAACTTCAGGGTGTCCCCCTGCTCTCCCCATCCCCCCCGCCGCCGTGACTCAAGAGTGTAACAAAGGCAGAGGAGGAGAAATTTTATGCAGAGGAAGCTGATACTGATAGCTCTAATTATTATTAGCCTTTGTTGAAAGCACACATGACACAAGCACAGTTGTTACTCTGCCAACACATTTCAGTCTTGGCCTGAAAAACATCATTATATCCACTACACAGTCTCCTCATACTGAGAGCAACCTATTTATTATATCAGATCATGTACCAGTTCTATAAAACAAACGTACAAAAGAGCCAATGGAAGTACCTGTTGCATAAAATACATAAAAATTAAGGGCACTGACAGTACTGAGATCAGAAAATACCTGCAAAATCCAGATCAAACCACCTGCAACTAGAGCAAGAGTTGTTTTACCAAAGTGATCATCAGACTTTTATTCCTGTCAGAACACAACTCTGAACATAACATTGTGGCATTTAAGCATTACACACAGAATAGCAGCAGGACTGGAAATGCTTAGGCTGAAAATGTTTAGGCTGATGCTAAATGATGCCTGGGATATAGATCAGCAGATGAATTTTATCTGGAATTTTTCTGTTGTCATCACAAATTCATTTAAAAAAAAATTAAAAAAAAAACCAAAAAAAACCAAAACCAAACAAAAACAAAACACAATCACTGCAAAAAAATCTTCATACAGTTTATTGCCAAGATCTTTTTCTCACACCAGCAGAACAGACTGAAGATATTAATGCACCTTATCATAAACATAAAAACCATGAGATACCAGATCATCACCAGCAAGACTTGCAGAAGCATTGCAGAAATTCTAGGTTTATGTATCTCACTCCGCTCAATCCTCTCACAATGAGAGAAACCCACCCAGAGTCAATAGAGGGGAGACATCTGTCCTGTGACTTCCTGCCTTATTAGCACCCTGCCCTTTCTCTTGCTGAAAGCATATACAGAAAAGGCTCAGAACAACTTTGAGTAAGAGAGGTGGGATACAAATATTGGTAATAACTATCCTTGTCTGAGTGTCCTCTCACTTAGCTCATTTCTCATCAAGAGGAATAACTACATTGATCCTGCTAGGTCTCCTCTCCTGTTTTTGTTGTGGAAGATGTATTCATTATTTTCAAAATGTTTACAAATCCCAGTGTTCTAAACAGAGGAGTGACAAATACTAGTAATTCATGTGAGGCTAAATGAGACATGGAGGCTGAGATGTACTGCTGCAAAACTCAGTTATTACCATTGTTCTTCCCCATTGTGCCCTCTCCAAATGTCAGAGGTATTCACCGGCTCTACTTAGATTCAAAACTTAAATTAATGGAATGTGTCAGTTTAGAATCAAACATTTTGTGAAGTTTCAATCAAAAATTAGACTAGAATTAACTATCTACTATGAAGATGATTCTTAACAGACCAGCTGGGCATTAGATTATGGGGAGATAGAGCCACATGAACACGTGGTTAAGTACGCATATATTGTATTATTAATAATTGGTAAATAATCCTTATTAATGAGTATGTCAGGTTTGAGTCAGAGTCCAGCTATAAATGAGTCATTTGTCCCCATCTCTCTTTAAAACTCACTGATTGTGCTTTCCTTTTAAGGTCGATGCTAGCTAATTAAGGAAATTCAGTAATCTATTTTTAATATGTACCATTTTCTGTTCTTTTTAGTGCAGCCTTAAGATAGACTTTTATCTTTACTGCTGTGCACAGATCATCTGAAAATATAAGTTCTGTACTACATGACAACTCATAATGAGCCTTAATGAAGCTTGGGAACAGCTGTTAAAAACTGCAGTTGAATAGGTTTGCCCAAGCAGCAATAGCTTAGGATGCTTTTCCTCTTACAGCACTGTTGAGTCATCTGCTCACCACACATATAATGAGAGAAATCAAAAATGAAACACTAAAGCAGCTTAATCCTTTTACCTTAGACATTTTATTTTAATCAGAGTTTTAATAAGTACATTATGAACCATCATCTCTTAAGCCCTTCACCTTTTTAATTATATTCCTGCTCTGAACACAGACAAAAGCAAATGTTATTATGCAAATTTTGCTCCGAATTCATGTCCTTACGAAGAGCATAAGAAACAGAGTTCAAACTCCATTTTTAATTATACCGTAGATAAATGAGCTGCAAATTGTTAGAAATTACAATAAGCTCTTACAATTTTACATGTTACCTAAATTAAAAGTCAAAAGATTATATATTTCGGGTAGGATAAAGGACTTGAACTTTGAAGGTTAAGCATCACCGAAACAAACAAATTCCATTACATCATGTTGCCTTGTCTTATTGACTTTCCATTGCTTAGACACTAAGTTATGCAGCATACAGGACTCTTGAGGCTTCTGTACAAAGTGGGCACTGAGAGCACCACCCAGGTACACAGACAGGTACAACAGAAGGAACATGACTGAAACCACAGTATCCATTAATTCATAGCAGAGAATATGGATATTTCTACATGGAGTAAGTAGCCCAGCAGAAAAATTTGAAATCCGGGGACACTTTGATGCCCACCACTGCAGTTTTACCCATCACTCCCAGAGCACCAGCTCTCATGGGTAGCTGGACTCTGCACTGTTCTTGAAAGACATACCAACTACAAATACAGCTGGATGCACAGCTCAGAACTGCTTGTGCAATGAAAATAAACCAGGGCTTCCTATCCCTTTCCTTGTATCTTTAAACACAAATCATTGACCAGGTCAGGGACTAGGGGGAGATATAATCTTATGCTCCAAAGGAGTTCAGAGGGAAAGGGGTCTGTTATAAACCTTGTGACTGGTTTCCTATTTTCTCTAACACTTCTAATTTCCCTGACACCCTTAGTCATAAACCACTGGTTGGGTCTAAGATTGGCTTTAGCCACACCTAGGCTCTGCTCTGAAGGAGTTTAGAAGCAAGGATGTCCAATCTGACACCTAGGTATCAAATGGGTGGGATATTCTTATCCCTTCCTCACTTCCCATTCACAACCACTGTGAATTAGCACAAATATCATCACTACATGCTTTTAGATGCATACAAATTCACTTGCACATATAACTCTTGTAACCCTATTCAGTCCCTTTAGACACAGGGCTTTCTAGCAATTTCTTCTGCTTTCCACTCCCCATTGCCAGGGGACAAGCACCATGCTGTGATGGCACCTCACAGGTGTCATGGTAACATTAGAGGACTCCTAGTCACTTGGTGCCATTGGCCTTCTTTCTGCTGACCACCAGGACCAAGTCTGGCTGGCTGGGGAAAGAGGCACTGCTGGAAGCTTCAACTGAGCACTGCAAGAAGATAAATGGTGCTGCCTTCACTCAGAGTCACTGTTTTCACGCCTGGGTTGGGAGGGTGGAGGGCTACCTTTAGAGACAAAAAGGGGTTGGCTCCAGCCCACAAAGGCCAGAGGCAACAGGCATTAGCACTGCACTCAGCAAAAGGACAATGTGGTGCTAATTCAAGACCTACTCCAGCAGCCACAGACACTTAAACCAAACCAATTCTTCGCAGCTCTTATAGAGACCATGCTATTCCTGCCCTTGCTCAGACCAGAACTCAGGTCAGGAAGCAGATTCAGGCTTGCTTTGACCATTCTACATTACATCTGGGGGATAACTACAGCACTGCAGCTGACAGTGATAAATCTGTCCAATAGGACTAACAACTTGGACTTCTGGAGTATGAAACTCTCCCAACAGCATTTACTAAGGTTTGCTCTAGAGGAAATTATTTCACTCAAGCATTTAAATGAGATGTGACATTATGATCCCCATCCTTTCCACAGAACAGTAAATTTCATGTTTTGCTAAGAGCATACTTGCAACACTTCATAGTTGCAGCTATGTAGGATGCTCCACAATTCAGTCATTTATGCAAAAATAAAACCATGGTGCTTATGAGCAGCTAGATCACAAGTTCATAGATTCACAGTAATCACACAGCACTACATAGTCCAATCACAAAAAATACCCTAAATTAGGTCCTGTGATAATGGGGCTCAGTATGTGATTCCACCTCCCAGTTCATGCATCCCTTCACCAGGTGAAGATACCAGCCAATTCACCTGGCACTGGGAAGCAGAAGACAAAAGTATTTCATCTCATGCCTTGTCCAGTGACTTGGATGAGTGGCTTGGGTTGCAGAAATCAGAGATCTTAAACAGCATCTGTGACCTTTCCAGTTCTGCACAGAAACATTGAGAAGCAGATCTGAACAGGAACACAATGGAACAGTGCCCTGCAGCTTGTGTTGGATTATGTTAGGTGAGAGTTACCTGTCTTGAAAAATGCAGCAATCACTGCCTTCATCTTCTTCATTTCTCCATGCAGTTAAGACTTGTACATTTCTACTTTTATGTTCCTCCCACTGTTCAATTAACAGCAAAAGCTTGTATTTTCAAAACTACCATCTTTGTTTTATAAATTCCCCCTACTGCTATGCATTCCCTAATTCTTCCAAGTCAGAATATTCAGAAATAAATACTAACAAATACTCTAATAAAATTATGGCATTATTTTATTATCTTGTGCCAAGTACCTACGGTAGTTTGTCTCCTGCTTAAGTCTTTTTTTTTGTTTGGGGTTTTTTCCTTCTTCTCTCCACAAAACAACAGTAAACATTTTATATCACCAGCCTAGACCTTGGTGGAGAAAAGTGCCCACTGCTGATGTGTTTTGTGCTGAAAAACATACCACACGTGCCTACTCTGAAGAGGTTTCTTAGTTTTCAGTGAAAAAAAAAAAAATAAATTGTGCTTCGCATGGTATGAGCAGGTATCTTAAAAGCCATTTAGAAATGAATTGCCAAAATCCTTGTACAAAAGTACAAAAACAAGTACAAAAAATCCAAGTACAAAAACTGTAATGAACACCCACGGCTGCATATTTATTAATGCGCCCAAAGAGAGAAACATATCAAAGGCATAACATTTTCCTTTGTTCAAGAAGTTTACTAGTTCTACGTATTATTTTATCATCCTGCTTTATTGAGCAGGGGCTTCTGAGACAGTTTTCCTTACAGGAGGATAAAACTTACTCTCCTGTACACCCAGTACTTCTTCAAAATAAATAAATAAATGACTTTAATAATCTATCCTTCCTGCAGCTTGAAAAATGAACTGAATGACACCTTAAATACATGTCAGACTGGTCTCTCCTGTACAGCTTTTTGATGCTTAGCATCTGTGTAAGCTGACCTAAGAGTTCCATAAAGTACTGATCCTGAAAGGATACAGTACTCACCTTCACACCTCTAAAACAGCCTAGTGGGGCACATGCAAATAAACAAGCACAGGCTGCCTTATTAACATATGTCTACAGATACAAGTAAATACATATAGGCAGAAGTTCAGAAAAATATATTTGCAACACATGTTTTTCAGATCAAGACACAGTTTATGCCTAAAGAAACTACATTCACTGCAATTTTTTAATCCTACCACATTGCAGCAGTAGTCAATGTTCATTCACCTTTCAGAATCACTGACCAGTGTTTTGGGGATTTCACACATACACAATTAAAAATAATTACTTTCAACCATTACTGCCTTCAGCTACTTCTGACAGCTCTGTACGAGTACTGATACAAATTCAGAATAAGAAAAACATCTCCTAACAAGAGCTACAGAACTCTATCCCCTCTAAGGAGCCAGACTTTGGGAAAGGGAAAAGGAATCTTGCTGCTGTCTTCAGTTATCCAGACAGAGTCCAGATTTTCTCTGAAGTATGCAGCAGAACAAAGAGAGGCAATGGGAAAAGTTTCAACAAGAAAAAAATATGATAAGGTGTTAGAAAAAGAATATCTAGTAGAAGAGTAATGGAAAAAATGGAGCGGGCTGCCCAGAGAGGCTGTGGAGAGCCCTACAGATATTCAAAATCCAACAGGATAAGGCCCTGAGAAACCTCGTCTTTGTTGACCTTAATGGGGAGGCGAGGGGTGTGTGCATATGTTAGAGCAGACAACCTCCAGATACTCCCTTAAACATAAATTACCAAGATTCTAATTGCAATACTAGAAATTACCATATAGGTAAAGCCACATAGACTCACCATTCCTGCTGTCCAGACCTCAGATTCTCTTCGATTTTCAGCAGGTATCAGCAAATAAACCAACACCTTATCCTTCTGTCATGTCTTCACTGCTAACATTCTGCTGTAGGATTGCACAATCTGAAAATAGATTAAAATTTTATTGTTCTACTAAACATATGGGAATTACACACACACACACACACAAAACCCTTCGCAGAAAGAACTATTGGTTTTCAGTGAGAAATAAAGCTTCCTCTCCCTCCACTATATTAGCATGAGTGAGACTTGGCTTTTAACATATTTTTGTAAATGCTGGGGTACTACACAGAAGTGCAGCCAACCTTCTGCCTGCACTTTCTAGTTTTGAACACAGATCTGCCCATTGTTTTGAGGTTGCAAGCCAGAAAAAGTTCACCTGAATACATCTATTGAAAAATCAGAAAATATCTACATTTTTGTTATTGTCATGGTGAAGGACTGAGAAGTAGAACAGAGTCTGAAGTGTTCAAAAAGTGTTCTAAAGGTAATGGGGGGAGTATGTTTTGGGTGTTGCAGAGGGTTGGTTTGGTGGGCTGGAGGGTTTGCTCATGGGTTGTTTTGCTTGCAACATTGCAGACACCAGCACTACTACTTATATCACTTACAATAGAGGATTATTATGAGAACTAGTACTCTCATCTGAAACACTGGATGGAAACATCCCCCCTTACAGAATAAACTGTGTGAACTGAGATATGGTCATTTTTCTCTCTTAAGTCAGATGTCAATGAAATAATCGGATGTAGCTCCTTGCAAATTCCTTTTATTAATATATGAAAGGCAATTACCAGAAAAATGCCAATTTTAATCTTTCAACTTTTATAAAATATGGCTTCATATTAGCACATCACATAAATAATGAAATTACAAATAGTCATAAGGGAAAGTTGATTAGGACTCTATTAAACATGTACTTCTATTATTCCCAAGACTTCAGTGTACTGTATGTATGCATCCCAATCTTCCTATAAATGCTTAGTCAAGGTGCACACTTGCAACGGCTCAGACCATTGCAGTGTTATTAAACACTTTCACATCATTATTTTATCTTTATTTTTCAGTTCTGTTCACATAAGAAAAGGACCATTAGCCACAGACAGAATTCATTTCAATAGAGGCAGCAACACATGAAATGTCTCAGTGCAAGTCAGCAGAATACTTGCATAGTGACAAGCAGTTATTTTCCTCACCCATTATCACAGCGGTGTACTAAAATTTTTAAGCTATCATTAATCATTTCTTGATTAAATTCTAACCACTTTCAAAATGATTACAAATAATTGAAAAAAAAAATTATCTCAAACCATGGCTAGTTTTAGCATGGTTTTGGTGGCCCTGATTAACATAATGGCAATACTGTAAATTATAACTGGTCAAGGAACATGCTATTTAAAGCTACCAAAACAGTTATAATTTATTAGAAAACAACTGATAATTAATCAATCATACCAGAAATTAGCATCAAATATATAATACAATAGATGCATGAACATCTAATCCTTCTTTTATATAATGGTATGACTTGCTTTTAACCAAAATCTATTTACATGAAACTGGTAACAGTCACATAGTAGCCAAAATTTTTTAACATCCTACTCTTAACCACCTTGAAACTTTACAAGGAACCATAAAACATAGACCACAGGATTTTCCTTTCCAAACATATCCCTCTGTATCTTTTCCCACCACAGTTTAATTTTAGGGATGGTATCAAAGGCTGAAATGCCTCCTGAAACTAAAGGCATATTGATAAAATTCAATCTGAGAACTGGTGTGATGCCCAGGATTTCCTAAACAAAAACAACAGCCAAAAACAAACAAACCAGTTAGGCTTTAAATCTCCAATACATTTAGCAAACTTCCCCCAAGGGAAGAATAAAAAATAAATAAATCTTGTCAAGGAAAACTGGTGCTATGTCAAGGAAAACTGGTGCTATGTCATTCATTAACTGTATTACAGCAGTTACATGCCCCAAAACCTTAATGATGCCCTCAACACAAATAAAACAGGTTTTCCTTAAAATAGTGAGCCAACTTAAATCTGAGTGTACTTCCAGTTAGAGCTAAGCCAACACTAAACATGACCCAGTGTACAGCACTGACTTAACAAGGGCTATTTCATGTGCAATAGCTGTTGATTTTATGCTGACACTTTGCCAAGCAACCAACTTGGCAAAAATTGAAATGGTCTTTAATCACAGTTTCCGTTAAATTACATTCTTCAGCAAAAGATGCTCATGATAAACAATAAACTGACAGATGCTAGCTGCACAAATTCAATGTACAGCTACTCAGAGCTACTGCCAAATAAACCAAGTAATTGTAATTTAAAAAAATATGGCCCAATAACCAATGTTTTCCTTGAGTGAAGACACAATGCTATGAGCAGATATGACACAAAATGACATAGCTTTTCTAGAATAGGTCTTTCCTTACCACCATACAAGTCAATAATTTGAAGTTAATGGAATGCATTTGTATAACTAAGTTTCATAAATCTGTGTCATGATGGAGAACAATCAATCAAACATTCCCAACTAACTCTCCTTGCAAGCTGTTAAGTCTTAATGCACTATTAAAAGCAAAAGCATGGGGATAAGGAGATAAGCAGAGATCAAAATAGGGATCTCACTTTATGCTTATTAACTAAAACAGATACTAAAAAGGGATGAAAAAGAGCAGATATTTTAGGCATGTATCACTGAAGGATACTAAAAAGCAGTTAATTAAATCACTAGCTTAGAAGAGATCAACAGGATTGCACAAGTACTTAAAGCTAAGCATCTACTGAGCTGCTTTGTCATTCTAAGTGTTGGTAAACACATTGCAGAGGTCCTTCAATTTTCATTTCTGTTTCTATCGTAATGTGACACTAGTCAGAATGGATATGTTAAGAACAGTAAACCAAATATTTTCACATCTCCAACTTAAAAAGTTTACAAGAAGAAATTTTTTCACTTTCACCTGTTAACCAGCAGATAGAAAGTCTCCAACATACAATTACAACTTCATGTCTCTGTGTAGCATACACTGATAAGTACCTGCTCAAAGCAATCCTACTGGAGACACAGAGAATCCTATCTTTGAGCAGCAATACAGAATGTCTTTTTTTTTTCTTTTTTTTTTTTTTTGAGAAAGGACACTTGACTTTGTCAGCTCTTATTTCTCAGTTGCCAGATAATATTCTGCTCCTCAAATGTTTAAAACAGGGTAAAGTCACCAAAAGAATGGGTACAGAATAGTGCCTTAAATTCTGGTAGCAGTAGTAGGACTAAGGTAAGGCGTTCCCTACTGCACTGCTATGAAAGCACGCTTGGGTAAGTTGCTGCATGCTGTTATTAGAGCTCTTTTAATAAATGTCATCTGCAGAGATACAGAAGTGCTAAGTTATTTGATTTAAAAATCTATTTCAGGTCATTTATTTTATTTGTTGTTATTCACTTTTACCTATAACAGTGACAGACAAAATAGTCATTTATGTGATTTAGACACCTAGCCATCTCATTTTCACAGTACGTGCTCCAAGAAAAGGCAAAGAATTACATGTAATGTTGACAATTTATATTCAGCAGAGCCACTGTGAACATCTCAATCTGTTGGGATATATCATACAGTTACCACTGTAAGCCCCTTGAAAATTATCCTGCTTTCTTTCATAACGTCATGTGGGGAGGGAGCTACTCTGGCTTCTTTTTAAATTCTTGCACCTCCTCACTCTCAAGTGCTCTGCTGAGTAAAAATATCTGTCAGTCTGAAGATTTTATTGTCATCTACTTTCAGCACAATGATTTCCCCAGAGACATAAGATAATAGATTTTATTTTTCTTTTAAAGCTACCTTAACAGAGATGCTCAAGTAGCAACAAAACTAGACACTTTCAAGGTACTACTATGCAAAAACCTCTCCACATAGTTCTGTTCCCTTTACACTAAACAAACAGGCTTGTTTCTTTTCCAGATGAGTTTTAACATGAGATTTTCTTCTGAATGTGTTATAGTAAGTCCATGGAAAACCTAGAAGGACCTTAGAGAAACCAGACTTGTAGTAGATTAGCTGTTTTGTCCTAATATTAGTGACTGGCTGTGAATGTTCTTCACACATTTACTCAGAAGTTATTTCCCTTCTGATTTAACACACACAATTAGGTAGGCAATATCAAAACAATAACTTGAGTAAATAGCATCCACTCAAAGTAAGGGACATTTTCCTCATTCCATCTTGCACATCTTATGTCATGTTAGCTCACCTAAACTAAGACCTCAACATACAGTTTTTAAAAGGAAAAGAAAAAAGGTTTTGAATAAAAACCAATTTTATATCATAGATCAATATATTACGCTTTTTCTTTCAAGAAAATGCTGTGAAATTTTGAAGTTTCATGAGCAGATACAAGGGAATAGTCAGCAGTAAGTGGAAGTAAGTAGCTGAAAAGACCTATCTGGTTTTAACTTCTCAGTGTCAATAAATGTTTTGAGTTCAGGAAACATAAATAGAAGGGGAAATACATTTTTAAAAACACACACACATATATATATACTTGGAGTAAAATTTGAAGTGATATTCGAAAAAATAACCCTGACAGTCCCCACACACTGCTAGACCAGCACATTTTCTCATTCACATTAATTTGTGACCTATCACCAGAAATGCATGAAAGATAGTATTAATTTTTTGTTTTTACCTTTCATAGCAAGAGACATTAACCCATCTCTGGATTATGATTTCACTAGTAAAAGTTTGGAACACACTATTAAGCAGTATTAAACATTCTTAAATGAAAGAGCTAATCAAAGACAACATAAAAACCATATTCTCAGTATTCCAAAGTTGGCTGATTTCTAACATGTCTGAAGGAACACAGGAGGGCACAGAGAACCTCCATACTGCTTAAGGAGGTAAGTATTCAAGCATTGTCAGATTGACAAAAAAAAAAAAAAGTCATTTTAGGCAGCAGCTGTTAAAGCTGTCAACAGCTATCTTCACACAACATAGTAAACCAATGGCAAATGTACTTTTTGGCTTTGTTATTAACAGATTACTGCAGGGAATGTTGTAGTGGAAGCACCTGAAGAGAAAAGCATGAGAATAAAAAAAGTTAAAGTAATCCACTTTCTGATATTGAAAAGTCACCATGCTGCAAAACTGATATTCAACATCTGGTTTCTGTACTGCAGAAAAAAATTAATTATTAGCATAGTTTTAAATCATGAGCAATTAAGAAATCAATATGTACAGTACAATTTACTGTCAGCACTGCTTTTGAGTCACAAAAGACTGTTAGGTAGCATTGAATCAATGATGTAATTTGTAAATCAGCAGACATCTACAGGCAATAGGTCCAGGACAATAGATTGTTGTGCCAAATATTCACTGACAGCTACTGACTCTTCCTCATTTAGTGTATGCATGATCTAGCATTCACAGAGTCTTAAAGATTCTCTTAACTAATGATCATCATCTTTGATCTTCAGAAAATCACTATGGCAGGTGTAGAAATGAGATTCATAAGAATCCTTATCCTCTTGGCAGATAAATTAATTTATAGAATCACAGAATGGTTTGGGTTGGAAGAGACCTTAAAGATCATCTATTTTCAACCCCTCTGCCATTGGCAGGGACACTAGTGTTTCTAATTTAGTGATTATACTGCTTATTTAAGAACAGGAGCCACCAAAAAAATCCACTAAAAAACCCATCCAAACAAAAACAAAAATCACAACATAAACAAACCGAACAAACAAAAAAAACAACCATCAAACAAAACAAACAAAAAAAATCAAAAGCATAGTTAAAATTTCAAACAAATAGATCAATCCAATCAATCACCATCCATATTCAGAACAGCATGAAAAACTTTTCCTGAAGCTAAAACAAAGTCTCAGGAATGCATTTACAGCCTACCATACATATTAATTTCACCATATTGCTCCATGAATTATTCTTTTATGATCTCTGCTAAGATCATTTGTCATTTATTTAGGTCTCAAGCCTTCTGAAATGACCAACCTTTTCTCCTAAGTACTACTGAAGGTATTTTTTTTTAAATAAATACAATTGCAGCATTAGTTGCTTAAGCTATTTTATACCCACACCACAGAGCAGTATTTCCCAGTCTTGGCTGAAAGACCCTGTGTTCACTGACTTCATCATTAACTATTAACCTCACGGTCTGATTCTAATCTTCCATAACATCACAAATCAACAAAGAACAGGTATCTTCAAGTAGTTACACACATATATGTGAGTCCACAGGACCAGCTCACTCCTCAGTATAAAATATGAAAAGTATAAAGGCTTTCTGCAAGGTATTCTGAGTCCTAAGACAACATCCTTGCCCAAAAGACTCTCTTCATTTATTTACCTTATCTATACAGCAGCCACACTAAGAGTCATGACTAGCTCCTAATTTCACTTAGTCTTCACAGGTGACTGGGTCTTTCCTGGAACCCAGGAGAGTCAGAGCACCTGCACACATTTACTGTGTTAGAAGCTCAGTGGCACACAGCACTGCAAAAGAGTACAGAGAGAAATACTAGAAAGCTGAAATACTGTTAAGTTCCAAGAGCAACTTTTTAAGTAAGCTTTACCCAAGTTTACTTTACATAAACTATCAAAGGCACTAGACCCTGGTTCAAGCAGCAGTTTCTACAATATCAGTTTTGTTCCATTATAGAAAACCTTATAGCCATCACCATTAAAATGTCCTTAGAGAAAGAAGACAGAAGGAAAAGGAGGACTAAAATTGGTCTGCAAAAAAAAATTGGTTTGTTTTATTGGAATAACTATTAGTACTTCTGCTTTGTAAACTTTAAGACAACTGTCTGTCACATTACAGTGACTAAAAGATTCTAAACATTGGGGGGAAAAAAAAAAGGTTTCAGCATTTTTTCTTTACTGAATCAAGTCCTACATAAGTAAATGCTAAAATCTCTGGTAATTTTAGAACAAACACCACACTAAACTACTTAAGCAGAAGAGGGTAACCCATTCCAGTAACAAGGTTCATTAGGACACTGCTCATTTTTAAGGAAAAAAAAATAATTTACATTGCTCTAAGGATATCCCCACTATGAATACTCAGCTGGCTATCAGCATTATTTTGGACTCAGTAAGACTGCCAAAGACTGGAAAAATTAAATTGTTCACTACACCCCTTCTTAACCAAGAGCAGGGAAAAAAAAATAATTGCTGTATATCTAAAGCAACAGTACTAAGAAGAACCAGCACAAACATTTGTTATATCCTAGGCAGTTGCCCAACTCCACAACCAGAAGAAACATACCTTCACAATCAGGTGGTCTGGGGCTCAACAAGTCCTGCAGCAATTTTCATTGTGAAACTACTAAAAGAGCTCTGGTGCACAGAACACCCTTTGGCCTCCACAAGAACAAACTTGCCTCCTTCCCCCAGAGAGAAAAGCAAAGCCTCCAGGCACACACAAGAAAAAAAGAAAATAAAAGAGACTTCTCAGCTTCTTTTCCTCATATACAATCACTAATTGCACCTGGCAGTCTGCCTTGTGTAAAGAGCACTGAGTGGTTTCACCTGAAGGCCATTTCTGTCCCACAAGACCACTGAGCTATTCACTACTGGGTGAAAAAAAGTTATTTACTTAAAATTAGAATGTAGTCTATTCTTTTCTTAGTGAGATTACTGTATAGATCATGTTATACCAAAGTTAGGCACTTAAATTTTGAGACTGATTTTAGCTAATAAAAAGATGCCTAACATGTCATTTCAAAGAACAGAAAAGAAGGGTCAGTTTCTGAATAATAAATTAAAACCATTATTAACTATGTAGTGGACATTCTCAGAAAGCTCTTTCCCCTGCTTCTTTCCCTGCGTATCAGCCAAGCATATGACCACTAGACAGTACTTAATGCTACTAAACTGGGATATGTTACCTCCTCTAGACAACAGCATTTCTTTCAATAACAGCATTTTTATTCCATTCAAAGTACACAAGCTCAGTGTCTCAGTCTCCTTTTGGCATTAATTATTAGACTTAAATGAAAAATGCATACGTTAGCATTTGAGGATATGGTGTAGTGGTTAGAGAAATGCTAGGACAAAGGTTGGACTTGATGACCCTGGAAGTCCTTTCCAACCATAATGATTTTGTGATTTGACAGCCTTCACAATCTTCCCCCTTTTCACATTCGTTATGTTCTTTCCTTCTTTTCAGGACTTACAGTACCCAAGCATATGTCCCCTTTCCTGCTGCCATTGTCATTAAACTTCACATCTTAGTCTCTGAATGCAGAAAAACTCTCTAAGTGTGCCCAGCAATCAATTTAGGCAGACTTAAATGTAATCAAGGACGTATTATAGCCCTGCTAACAAGTGTACCACAAAAGTAAGTATTCCATAATATGCTCCAGAAAGTCAAAAGCTCACTTACAAGTGCCATGATTTCATCTGAAAGAAGCTATTTGTGAAATTCTGTAAGACTTAAACTTGAAGCATATCTATATGGTACATTCATTATTCACTATGATGATGGGCATTGATTACATAGCAGTTGTGTGCTTTTCACAACAACCAATGAAGTTAAAATACATAGATGAACTTGTGATCCAAGTCCCAGCATTAATATAACTGTGGATTTAACTGTGCTACCCTAATACTGCACTAAAAGTTTATGGCAAATTCCTTTGCCTTTTTCCCCTTCATACCAAAAAGGTCCCACAGTAAGCTGAATGACCCTTTCAAATAGGCATATCGAGGAACTGTCATTTTTAACAACTTCCTTAAGGGTTTATACAGATCAGTCAACACATGTAGGGGAACCCAGGATGGATGAACCATCACACTTTTAACAAAACAGCATCTCATGAGCATGAGGGCAGATCTCTTTTTGGAGCTGCAATAACCAGAAAAATGATCAGCAACAAACAGATTAATTGCCTCCCAACAGTGAAGACATTAGTGAAGACCCTTGTGCTAGATTAAGCAGACATTCTGTGACACATTTCACTGTTATTCTTAGAAATATCTCCAAATAAAGCCACTAAATCCACTCTATAAACAGTGAATTGACATGGAAGAGTCCAAAGAAAGGTACACTGTTTCTGCATTTTGCTTTTCCTCACTCTGTACCAGCATTTCCTGACATGTCCCTGGATCCCTATTAAGCAGAGCTCATTTGGTTTAATCCATTACATAGTGCACAGACTTCTTCCACAAAGCTGAAGCTTGAAAACCGAGGGACTTAAACCCACCTTTACAAACAGCTCCCTGAAGAGTGACTCCTGCAGTCACCCAGGAGCCATAATAGGAGAGACCTCTAATTAAGGGCCTAACAACATGATTAGATACCTAACTTGAGATATCTGCTTCGAAAAATACTATCCCCCCAAGAGCTTGGTTTGGAAACCTGCTCAGAGAAATTTGCTTTAAATCTGTCCATAAAAAAAAAAAAAAAAAAAAAAAAGAAAACCACAAACACTTATCCTCTTTTGCAGAGGGAAAGGGGTCAATAATAGGCATTGTTAATAATCATTCTCTTCTATAAGGCACTGCCAACATCACTAATGCTATTTATTTACTCAGAAATTTCATACTCATTATAGAATTTTTAGATTTTTATTCTTCCATACAGCTAGGAAAGAGATTACTCTATCTGAGATCAGTGTAATTACAGAGAACCTGGCAGGTTTAGCATCCTTTTCTTTCCTGTTAAATCAAGAATCATTAGCCTCAGCAAAAATCACCTTACACTGGCCTGGTAGAGCTCCCACAACTGGGCACTTAGCAGACTGCTGAGTCTGGGTACTCCAACAACAAGCTAAATTTCTGTAGGCTGTAGTGCCAGCCTCTTCCTTGGCTTGCCCAGAATTCCTCTGCACAAACCATCTCTGCCTGCCATCTGTTTGTGCAAATGAGATTTTGCAGCACAGCTCCTCGACGTTGCATGTTCAGACCTGATCATCCAGACTTATCAACAAGGACATCCTCTTCTGGTCTTGTGCTTTGGATTATCAATAATCATTTCAAAGACATATGACAGCTGAATGAAGCAGTACACAGACCTTGTAAAGGTTTCCAAAAGAAAAAATACACTGTGCTTTAAATAGTACGAGAGAAACATGCAAATAGGCAAAGGAATAAACCACACATCTCTTATTTCATATAGGCTGATAACTAATGTGAAAAAATCTGTAAGTAAACACATCCAGAAGACATTAAGCTACCTAGCTTCCAGTAAAATCAACATAATTTAGATGCCTATGTGAATTTGAGAAGACAACCTTATTTTAAGGTATCTACATTTAAGTATTTTCTTCAAATTGGTTTTAAGTCACACGATAACAGGACTTAGGTAGATCATTATTACTGGACAAGGGGCAATGGTTTTAAATTAGAAAGGAGCAGATTTAGATTAGAAATAAGGAAGTTCTTTACCACGAAAATGATGGAGCACTGGAACAGGTTGCCCAGGGAGGTGGTTGAGGCCCCATCACTGGAGACATTCAAGGTGGGGCTTGAAATGGCTCTGAGCAACCTGTTCTAGTTGCAGATGTCCCTGATCTCAGCAGGGGGGTTGGACTAGATGAGTTCTAGAGGTCCTTTTCAACCCAGACATTTCTATGATTCTATGCAGTGAAACCTGTAAGAGATATTAAGTCAAACATACAAAGTCATTTTAGGCATCTTCGTCCTACTGAGTCAATCAGAGCTGGGATCCACTATGAGAATCTATGCCTTTTCAACAGTTATTAATAGAAATTTGCCATTTTAGAAGCTTAGGCAGAGTTCATTAAAATAAACTATATCTCAGAGCCTTGATGCAACAGGAAATGCCTCCGTTTGTTTCATGGCAGTGCAGACCCAATTTTGGGAAGAACAAGAATGCAAGACTATAATGCATCTCATTAAATATTTTACACTATGTGTTTTTTTCTGGAGCATTTGTAGCTCAAGACACTATTATATTGACAGCCTGAATGTGTAAACCAAACCTGTTAGACTAACACCTGAGAACACTTTTAAAGCTTAAAATACTCACCTTTTTCATGTTACAGAAGTGGAAAGTCACAGTGCTATCTACCCTCTGGAAATTATTGTAGTAATGCTCAAAATCACTGTAAATTAGAATTGGAATTGTCTAAGAATTATGCAGCATTCTAAAGAATACTCCATGATTAAAACTGTTGTCACAGGGTGGCACTTTCATAAGAAAATACATTTAATGGACTCAAGTCTGAAATACTGAAATCACACTGGATATCCTACTTTCATGTTATTCCATGGCATCAGACCTAATCACTTCCCTTGACTTGATGAATCTTACAGAATTACTGTCAAGCTATATTTGGCTGAGAATCTGTTTATAAGAAACTGATCCATAGTTTTGCTGCTAAGTAAAAATATAAATCCATCTGCTGTCTTTCATCTCACCTTTCTGTGAAAGCCTGAAGGATGAAGCCTGTAGCATTTTTAATTTTTTTTTAATCTTTCTTCGACTTCTCCATATTCAAATATCAAATGAGGATTTTTCAGCACAGCCCACTGAAGCTTCTCTCCACTGAGGTTATAAACCATCATTAATTCTTAGCTCTAAGACCTATACATGCAGGATGGTCACATATTCAAATGCTCATCACCGTCCTGCTTCACAGGTTGTGGTGCAAGAAATGTCACGAGCAGGTTCTTATCATATTGAGTTACTTTAACTTCATTCCAAAGAGCATATTACTTGGAGCCAAAGAAGAAAAGCAGGATATTTCTCTTCCTTAGCACTCAATATTTTGAGTCTGTTTAATACTTGGGGGCCTGGCTTCTGTTGACATAGTATTTAAATTCTAGACTGGTAAAGACTTCAAGTTAAGGTTAGAGACTTTCCACAGTAAGTAGTGGCTGTGTTGTTTTCATACAGCATGAAGCCACCCATGGGGAAAATGAAAAGGGATTGTAATGCGATGCCTAAAGCCATCCTCACCCACAGGAGCTCACGTCTTCTTAAAAAAAAGCCTGAAATATTAATAACTAAAATAAAAATAAACCTGAAATGCTCATCTGATTAGAGGACAAGAATTTGGCCTGCACAGGAGCAGGCACACTGAAGCAGATCAGAAGTAAACAGAGTAGCCACCCAGTTCTAACTACTTGTCTGCTCCATCTTATCAGAGTCCTGCTAGCATTTATGGACCACAAAAAACATGGATCTCTATCTCATGGATCCTCTATCTTTCCATGCCCATCATAGTGTCACCTGTGAAGCCATAAATGCATAATAATCCTAAACAGTGTCACTAAATACTAAATTTTTGATTGAAACAATGCACATCTTGCATGATGAAGTGAAAGACTGCACCAGTGAAGCACAAGTTATCACCTGTTGACGTGTAATTTAATAGAACATTGAGAGTAAGAACATTTATAATGCTGGAAGCTGATATCAACAAAAGACAGAATATGAAAATTTATTCAAAGATACAAACAAATAGAAGAAAAGTTATTGGGACTTCACTGCAAAGGAGTGACTCAGTGTACAACAACTGCATGTTCAGAGTCAGTATTTACTCTCCCACTCTGAATGGACAGGGCTTGATGTAGCGGTTGACTTGCAGATATAGAAAAGCCTCTAATTAAAATCTAGGTGTTGAGCTTCATAATTCTGAAGGACTTCTCTCTGACTATTTTCAAACCTTCTCTCCTGAACAATTTCCTCTGAGATTTTTATGGTCTGCAAGAACAATGGGACTGTCACTGGACAAGTTAAGATCATCTAGAAACTGCTCAGTATAGTAACTTTTTTCCTCAAGCACAAAATGATTATCAAGAAACTTACATATTTCAGAAGCGGGGGAAAAAAGGAAATTATTCCTCCTACTCTTCATTTGCCAGAATTTTTCACAGAGCTAAATTTCTAAACAAACAACAACAACAACAAAAGCTATGTAGTTTTTTGGGATGATAAAACAGATACTTTGTAACTACATTATAACATTACAACTGAAGAACTTACGAGAAAAAAAAGGTAGCCAGAAGACTCGATGGACCCTTCTCCTGGCCTCTACTAAACTGAGCAGGGTCTCGATGGGATACATTGCCTCCAACATACTTGCTCTCATTCTTTTCCATTCTGCACTTCCAATAATAGCTACAATAAGCAGTTCTTCAGTTCTTGACAAGAATCACTGGAGATAGAGATTACAGTACTCAGAAAGACTGTGGAAAACACACCAGACTGAAATCACATCATCTGTGAATCTAGAACTGTGGTACAACACACATGTGCATGGGCTGCAAGACCAGTGTAAAACTCTTGTTCTTCAGGATAGCAAAAGTTGTATTTAACATTCCAAACTCTATCCTAATATGAAACAGGACACCTGATGCAGTTTTATACTGTATGCATCTGGAATTTCTTCACTTACTAGATCAACACATTGGTCTTTGTACGTGATGCCCCCATTTGACCCTTCCCTTCCCTGTATACTATGGATCATACAGAATTTAATTTAAGAACCACATCTACCTGTGTTCATTTGGTTTGCCAAATGACAGGTTTATTGGCCATGTTAGTGATGTCACAGATTGTCTTTCAGCCATCTGCAATGGCATTTGGAAAGGGCACTTTCTACCTAAAATCAATAGCATCTCTAGCTGCTGTAATATTTCTTCTTACTTAGAAATATTACTTTGAATATAAAAGCAATTGATTGTAGGCAGAAAATACAGTTGCCAATTACTGATGAAGAGGGAAGAATACAAAATGTCCTCCAGCTTAAGTATTTCCAGATGGTGAGACACCAGTACTAATCAGCACATGTTTCAGAGGCACCAGAGCCTTCTCAAGCAAATGCCTGGTTTTGCTTCTTACAAGTGGAAACCCTAAGTGTGGTTTATTCCAATGAAAGCAAGAGCCCAGATTCCTACTGCTGGATTTCTCAGAGATCTATTTTCACACTAACTCGATCAGAATATCCTGTTGTTGAATTAAGGCGGCAAAAGTGCAAGTTATCTTTACTTATTTTTTATACAAGCTTTCTGGAAACTGTAACAGAATTTTAACAGATCAGTGGAACAGTTTTAAAATATTGGAAATCTGTCCTTTCTTCTTTGGAGTGAAGTTAATAACTTGTGTGCTGGATTGTGACAGATTGTGATTACCTAAGAATAGTGATTCTAACTACTGTACAGTAGAATATCAGCATAGCTTTGGCTTGGCACACTGCCAGAAACATTTCCAGTGCTGCAGTCCAGCCTAACACAGCTTTTGAAGTGGAGCAGACACATACATACTCACCTCATTTCATTCTTTATGTTACACACAATTGCACCCAGCAAATTGACCTGAAGAACAGTGCTTTTCCCTGTTTGCCCTCTCACCTCCAAACCTGCTGTGGCCACTTCAGCACATGTTGATTTTCTCCGTTGTAATTGGCTGCAAGGAAGTCTCACAGGTTTAAGTCATACCACTGGTCAGACACTGCTCATTCTCAAGTTCCCCAGCCATACACAGGGTGTGTATCACAGGATAACAGTAAACCTGAAAGAAGAAGAAAGGCACAAAAAGAGGAATTATGTCATTTCAACAAGCAACAGCCAAGTGACCAAATCCCTGAAGATTCTGGTTTGGGCAACAGTTTTTTCAAGGAAAATATGATATCTCACTTGTTTCCATGCATATCAACAAATCTCTAAGATCTACTTATTGTCATGTACTTCAGTAAGTTCCAGTGACACTGGATTCAAACACCTCATTAAAACTTTCTGAAAGAACAGAGAAGAGCACGAGTTAGCACAAAATCAGTTTGGATTGTTGTTTTCCATGCAGTTTTCAGAGATTAATGGAATTATTTTCTGGGCAGGTGAGACCATTTTAGACCCTGCTGTAGAGGCAATTCTGGATTCATCATGCAGAACATTTCAACATATTTCACGAATTTCAATCATATTTTCACAAAATTCAGATATCTGTGCAAAACCTAATTAAAGTGTGAATATTTCGTTTTTTCACATATGCCAAATAAATCCTTTCATTAGAAAGAAGCACACACTTTCATAGGTGTCCCAACAGCATCTGTATGTTAAATCTTAATAATAGATATAATCATTTCAGAAATTATATCCTTATATATATATACACAAATTCACTAAAGAACTAAAGATACAACTTTATATAAATTTGAGTCCTCTTGATATATGTTGAAACCTAGAACCAAATACAAATTATTTTCTAGCTTGCTTTTCCTTTTTTTTATTTCTGTATACTACTATTTCATATACATCCCAGACATTTACTTTAATTTGGTCTCAAAAAGAGCTTAGTGTATATTTTGCTATCAGAAAAAAAAAAAAAAAATCAAACCTGAAAGAAAATTAGTTTATTCAGGAACTATTGTAAAACAGAGATATAAGATGGTATGTTTTGTTCACCAAAATAAATAAACACCCCCCCCCCAAAAAAAAAAAAACAAACTAAAGAAACAAACAAAAAACACAATCAAAACAAAATAAAACAAAAAAAACCCTCAAAACAAAAAACAAACAAAAACACACAAATCCAAACTACTTTAAAACAAGAGAATGCTTTGGCCAGATTCTCTTCACAACTTATTCTCTTTTCCTTGCCCTGACGTTATACAGAAACATTAAAGCAGGCAAAGCTTCCAGTTAGCACACTTAGGAGGTTATTTACATTTTAAAAAGATGTTCTGGAATATGCTCAATTCCAAGCAAGCATTACATAAACCTGAATGTTATACATCAGGCAACACTGAACTCCACTTAACATGCTGCTTCCACAAAAAATACATAGACAAACATCTCAACAAATAATACGTTGACAAATATGTCAACAAAGAATATGTTAACAAGAAGTGCACATCTTCATACTTACAGAATACTTTCTTCTATCTATCAGGGTTTTTCACTCTCCACACAGGTTGCTAGTGTGATAAAAAAAAAAACCTACCCCAAAAAAACCCCCAATCAAACAGCCTCACCCCACACAGAGTTGTGCTTGAACCACAAAGTTTTTGTTTCACCATTTTGTATATCAATGCAAGTATTACTGTGATAGGCAGATAAACTAATAGAACTCTAAATGACAAATTTCCAGGACCTGCTTTTGCTTCAGGATGATTTTTAGAAAGATTAAACTCAAAATATTGAGACTTCCCTTCACTGAGAAATTTAATGGTGCTTCAGTCTGGCTGTTAACAAATAAGTCAAATGACATAATGTTGCTCACATCCAACTGACCAATGAAGTCAATCAGAGCTGTGTTCAAAATTCATCATCCCCTCAGATATAAATATTCTCTTGTCATTTTTTTAAAAAAAGTAGAATGAAAAGAACTTACCTATTCTCCATATTAACTGGTTTATTGTAACTTTATTAAATTCTAAATATATCTAACTATTGAAGTACTTCTTACTACACACTTGACTTCTAGCTTTGCAAATGTGCATTAAAAGAGGAAAAAGCAAGGGAGAACATGCAAATAGATTCACTTGGGCAGATGGAAAACGAACAGAACATAGTCATGAAAAGGCTGAATCAGTCATTTTATGCTTCACTAATGTTTAGGTAGGTCTACTTTACCCATATGGCAATCTACCAAAATTTGGTTTGCTCGGAATTCATTTTACATCACTTTGGTCTGTTGCCCAGCAAAGAACTCAGTAAACCTTATCAAGGTGAAGAAATAAATGGACTGCCACCTTAAGCATCCCTTGCATCTCAGTCTCTTTTTCTGTTATCCCACTTACTTGCTCTGCAGTGCATAAACTCTGTCCGACTAGGCTATGATCAACAGCTTTGCTCTTGATCCAGTTTGAATCAACCACACTACTGCAGCTGAAGTCACCATCATTTTGCTCAGCCCAATAGCATGGTTTTTATTGTTTTTTTCTATTCTGCTACACTTTTGTTCTTTTGACTCCTAGCCAGAGCAACAAAATCAATTGTTCCATAATCTTTTTTTTTTTTTTTTCTGAGTAATGTGGATATAGGAACTACCAGCAACCCTTGAATAATTCTCTCTTCCAAAATTTCATTTTTTTTTGTTTGAGATATAAATGCTTTGAGAATTTGGGGTATTCACATAAACTCATCTGAACTTACACAAGCCTAACCTATACAAAAGGTGAGGATCATCCTCAGGAACAGCACTCGTGGGGCTAGTTAGGATTTCTTCTGACACATTACTTACTCAAACTAATTTTCCATGCTGTCATTGCCCTAAAGATTCTTTTCACGGTTTCAGTAACAGTGGCATCTGCAGAGGGGAGCTCCAGCCACTTGAAACTCATTAAAACATACTTGAGATTGACAATGAGTTGAAAACATCTGTCAGACTTGGCCAAGATTTCAATCAAGTGTGATGTTGCCGTGTTACTCTGCTACATTGACTTAATAAATAACTTGGCTGCTGTCAATGCAAGGAAAGTTGGGCTCTAATTACTAGCCTGATTTTCTTTCTGTATTTGAAATGTACTTTCACTTAAAGGTTCATACTCTACGTGACATGCATTAAAATTAATTTCCTGAATATAGAAGCTGAGGTAAAGCAACATAGACTGATTTTTGGCATACTGTATTAAGCATCAGCATGACATACAGCTAGAGCCTCCAATAGAAAGTGAACCATATACTTCTCCCAAATAACCCAAGAGTAAACAAACAACCACCTGATCCTTTCAGCTGCTTTTTTTTTTTTTTTTTTTTTTTTTTTTTAACCTCAACAAGTCCCTAACAACTCAGGAGAAAGCTTCCAGGAATCTGGTGTTATTTTTAAAAAATAATGTCCAGGAAAACCTCCGAGTTACACAAGTTATTTTTCAAAGAAGCTAAGAAAGTGTACACCTAACTGAAGCTATGCCAAAGTAAAAAATCAAAGGGCTGTATTACAATTTCAAATGGAATGGGAAAGAAGTAGCACACAGTTAGCTCTTACCTCCAGAAAGACAATGCTTTCTTTCAGATGTAAGTGACAGGAATCTAATCTGGGTTCTGAGAAGCTTCACACTTTCTCTTTTACTTTTTTTTCAGTATCCATTTCATCCAAAGACATTACAGGGATTTCTTGAGCTCCCCCTTCTTGGGAACAGTGCCATAAACAGGTTACTGTAGAAAAATAAACAGTTTTACACAAAGTAAGGCACTCAACCAAATCAACACCTTGGAGTGTAGAAAGCTGTTACAACATGACTTAGTGTATATATATATATATGGTTATATGCAATGAGTATGCTATATAGTAAATCTTCAGGTGCAGAGAGATCATGTCAGTGCAATTTAATATTGATATAAAGCTGCATCACTATTATTTTATCATTATGATATGTGCCAAGTATTCCAGCAACTATTTTAAAGTATTATTTTATGAAAATGGATTTCCAATAAACAGATTTGTTTTAAATGATCAGATTTCCACTTTTTTTTTTCCATCCCAATGTAAAAAGAGCAAGCACAAAAAGTAGTCAGACTTACTAACTGTTCTGGGAAGCTTCTGCAGCAGAGATTCTCTTGAAACCAACAGAACACATGAAGGCCAATGAGAAATGCTTTTAAATATCCTACCCAGGCTGCATGCAGATATTTATCAGCTTTAATTCAAGGTTGTATGTGTGGCTAGAAAGAATGAAAAGTTAACGCACAGTTCTTTTTGTTCAAGAGCCCCTCCCTTTTTATTATTCCCTTTGCAACAGACATGTTCAGATTGTGTGTGCACCAAAACTGAAGCTCCAGAGAGTTGGTTGGTCTTTTTCTGAAATTGCTCCAGTTCTCTGAACTTATGAGTATTACCTGAAGAAACAACAAAGATTTTATTACCCATTATTTGAGGTATAAATTATTCTGAACTTGAGTAAAGATCATTTGCATAAATATAATGATAATCTTAAGTTTTGCTCAATTTGAAAAGTCATATATACACAGAAAATCTCTTTTCCCTTGCTTGCTGGGCAGGAGCTTTAAAAGAAGAAAAATATTAATCTTTGGGTTATCACCTGTGGCCAAATTAAAGCATCCTTTTCCCGAACTGTACCTGGAAATTACACAGAAATGAGGAAAAAAAAACCAAAACCAAAACCAAAACAAAACAAAACACACACAAGTTTTTATTTCAAATAATGGAATTAATTGTACTGTTTTCTTTACAGTACAAGCCCTGTCACATTACATGGTTCTTATATTCTTCTTTTCAAAAATAAAATTCTTCATGCAGTCAGGAAGGGCTTTTTCTAGTATTTTTTCACTTGAGAGGAGCATTTCTACTTACACTTGGATATGACAACATGAAATAATATGTACAGTCATATATACTTTATATACATACTGAACATGTAATCTTTTGAAATCCAGTGTATTATTGCAATGACACCTTTTTTGGGGGCCTAATGACCACAACAGATGCATTCACATGCTCCCCTGACAAAGCAAGCTGCTTTGCTCTAGAAATTTGCCTTTTTCTTTCTTTTCCTTTGTGATATAAAGTTAGATGAAAACCTGCAGTTTCCTGCAGGAAGGGTGAGCCAGGTGACAGGGTGGGGTGAGGATCAGGGACCAAGGACTAATCTCACACTAAGGTATGTTTAACCTAAGAGCTGCTCATACTTAACTGACTCTCTGAACAAACTAAGAATTCAGAAAATAACACACAGAGTAAGGTGAAAACCTGTTCAGGTAAAGATGACAAAAATCTAATCTTCATAAAATTGTAATAAGGTTCTTTGAGACTTTTTAGTCCCTAGGATTTAAAAATATCTTCAATTGACATCTTAGTCATTGAAGTCCTTGGTGGTGCACCAGGCGCTTGAACAGTCAGTCATCCAGAGAATATGTCTGTCTCTGTCAATTCATAAATGCTAATTTATTTCAGACAAGGTTTGAATAACCCACTCATTCATCCTCAAGCACAATCAAATGAAAATGCTTCTGTTGAGCAGCCAACATTATTATTTGTTATAGAACTGCTACATCTACACTTATTTCTATCTATCCCTTTTCAGAAAAGGGACAGACAAGAAAATTAACCAGGGAATGTACATCTCAAGATTACAGTTAGGAAACCCATCTTTATTACCAAAAAAAAGTTCTCTAGAAGCTCCTGTAAACCCCTACCATCACATGGCCTCCAACAACATGTTATTGATGTTCAGTTCTCAAAAACTGCCACTTGAAAATACAGGTTCAGTTGTATCTTCCAGCTGGTTTCCTGTCTTTTTCTCATAAATAGAACTGGATTAGGTGAAAGAGAACAGTCATTCTTGCATCTCCAGCCTCCAGGCTACAAGAGACTATCAATGGTATGCTTCTCTTATGCTGAACATTCACTAAACCTTTTGTTGAACACACTTCTATAATTTGCTTTGTGGTATAAAGTAGTTTTTCAATGAAAAAACATGCTTTACTGTTTTATTAAGAACATTGTATCAATGCTTACAAATGTATTTGCCCTATCTACTACATTCAGAATACTGCAGAACACAGCTCTGCTGTCAATCCGTAGCCTCACAAATGAAATGTGCTATACAACTAACCACGTTCCAGTGTACTTTTAATATTATGCTTACATTATTTTACATTACATATTGTTAGCTTTATTATTACTTGATGTATTGTTTTTATTATTTTACATTATTATATAATATCATATAATTGTAATATTATTTGTAATAACGTTAACATGAATATGTAATTTTGCATTATTTTTATTAAATACCTAAAGCAAGCAAATTAATCTAACATTGATTTAGCAGCACCATACTATGTACCAAAGCATACAGCTGCAATAAAAAACGAGCACATCTTCACAGGAAGCTACAGACAAATGCAAGAAATTTTGTCTCTAAAGCCACCTTCAGGAAAGCTAACTCAGTCTTGGCTTAGCCATATCAAAATGACAATGAGCTAACAGCACCCTTTTTTTAGAACTCACATTCTCTTCCTTATCTTCTTATATCATGCCTTGACTTTCATAGACGAAACATTCTGCTGCTAAAAACTACACCATCTTACATCACCTAGAAATGACTCCTCTGAAAAAATAAATTGATCTTAACAGGCATAGGAGAAATCCAATCCTGTCCTTTAGATATTTAAAAAAAAAAAAAACAAACAGCATAATGTTTTTAGAGAAGGATAAAGGAATATGGGGAAAAATGCAGGAAAAGTCCATTATTTAGCTATATATACTGTATTTTAATAAATGTGTTACATACTGCCATATCACCTCAAGAAATGAAAAACGATTGACCAGTTATGGCTATACAGGATGAAGCTCTCCTAAACCCATACAGACCTCCCAGTCTAATGACTATTAAGTTTTAAATAATAAATTCTGTGGAACACCTTGTGTCTGCTCCAGAATGAATTTTATTCATTAAAAAGAAAACCTTACGAACACTGACACTTCAAAAATCATCCTTTTGTATTTATTTTAATCTCAAAAATAAAAGATTTTTCTTTTGGAAATCAAAGTCTTTCTGCACGTCCTCTTTATGCTTCAACACCTCTTGCCACTGCTGTGTAACGAGCACCTTTAGTCTCACACAGAAGTCAATTTAGCATCCCACGGCATTCTGTGGAATAAAGGAACAGCACGGTAGGAGCCAGTGAATCACTTCCAAGGGAAGCACAAGCCCATGTTCATGTCTTTGTATTCTGTAGAAGTTTGTCACTGTCAAGTCAACCCTCCTTAAAGACAACATCTTCAATTACAGATGTAAAAAACAGTTTGCATGCAATTTAAGTGCTGCAAACTGGCAATCTTCTCATGAAAACCACAAACCATTCTTTCTATTCTCACGCATCAGTACTCCTGATTTACCATCATTTTTCTGTTACATGAATTGATCCTTAATTTCCAAGACAGAGTAAAAATACTGAGCATTTTTGACAGGAGTTAGTTATTTGCCATTTAGGCACCACAGTCAAGCTTACACTGCCAGCAGTTTCAACTACATGACAAAATAATATTCTTCTTTGCTTAGTTCTTAATGGGTCTCATGGATTCCCACTCCACCCTCACCAAGAAAAGTTGGTCTTTCCTCATCTTTCCCACTAAAACAATACAGAACTGGCTCAGGAGCATTTGAAGCTTGCAGGTTTTCTCAAGCTGAACACTGATCATGTTACCATGCAGCAATTGATGGAGATATATATTTAAAACCATTAGAATACCAGAAGAGGTACTGAATTTTGATTTAAATGGATAAGGTTGTGTTCATGTGAGGCCAGATCTTGGGTTGGTTAAATCAATACATCTCCTTTGCCTTCAGGGAAAGCACTCTGATTTAGAACCCAAATCAGCACAGCACTGTAGTCCCACTGATGTCAGTCAGTCTATATGTGGAGTTTAACAGCAGTTATTAAGGACACTACTAATGCCAATGGACTGCTGAATTACAATTTTACTGTGATCAAGAATATGAACCTTGTCTTTTAGGTTACTGAAACAGTACCCAGAGACACAAGGAAAACTGAAAATTAACAGGGAAATGTGTCAATTCAAAAGAAGCTGACACCTGTCAATGTGCTTTTAAAAAGAAATGTTATGCTTAGCAAAAGTGGTAGAATACTGATCTGTTCTGATGAGTATTCATTCAGAATTAGGATTCTATTCATTAAAACATCTCTTAGCTTTTTTTCCTGATGCCTTTTTGTGTTTGTGTGTGTGGAAAAAAATAACTTGTGTTCTATTTTGAAAATAATACTTCCAAAAAGATAGATTTTGAAATTTATCATATCTTTGTTTTAAACTCTCATAATGTTTCATTTCACTTTCTCACTGCTAACTCTATTGAATTTAGCTTTCTTTTATTCTCTGACTTTTTAAGGCCTCAGCTTTTTTTAGTTAATGTATTTTCTCTCTGTCCTCATCTTTTCCTGCAGGATTTTACCATTTTTCAGTCTCCAGAAGCCCTGGAGAAGTCTAAACTTTTCTAGGAGATACTGAAGGTGTTCTATTGTTTGTGGTGTATGCCACCATGCCTTCATGACAGTGAAAAAAGTACAGAAGGAACTTTTAAGAACAAGATTGTGGTATTCAATGTACCAGCTGGCCACAAAGTCCCGTGTGCCCCTGTGTATGGGGTATTAAGAACATCCTCCTAGACATAAAGTTGATATCCAGTACAAAATATGTAACTAACATACAATTTCAATTTGAATGTTTACTTCTAGAATTTGTTTCTAAATCTGAATAGCAAATTTCTGTGAAACATTTTGATTTAGATGAAAGCACAATTTGCAGAAGAAAACTGCCATAGTGAGCACTTTGGGGCAAGTCTGCTCTGGAGAAAAAAAAAAAAAAAAAGGTGATTTAAAAAAAATCTCCCTTTTAGTCAGAAATGTTAACTTTCTTCAGAAAACACACTTTTCCTCATGGGACATACTTCCAAAAGGAAAATTTTCAGAGCATGACATACCCCCAAATCACACTGTGCTGCTTGGTTTAGGTAGAGTAAAAGAGTAAAGGCACATGTCAGGCATTGTTTCAATGTTTATCTTTGTTTCTCATTACTCATCTATTTTAATTGGCAAGAAATTAGTCTTCCATAAGTTGAGTCTGTTTTGTCCTCAGTGGTAACTGCTAAGTGGTCTCCCTGTCTTTAACACAATCCATGAGCTTTCATTGGCCAAGAAGGCCAATGGCATCCTGGGATGCATTAGGAGAAGTGTGGCCAGTAGGTCAAGGGAGGTTCTCCTC
>JAOEGS010016497.1:27691-58099 GCA_025447755.1 Corythornis vintsioides | reverse complement strand
CATTTCTAGCTGATGGAAAGGCATGTAGGGATGACCACTCTATCCCAGCCTTGCTTCTAATACTTTATCTGTTGTGCCTTTTAACCAGTAAGGCCACACTTAAGCGTGATAATTATCATTATGCAAAAGATAAATAAATACTATGGTCCTAAGGAGAATAAATTGCAGAATTAATTGCTTTAAAGAACACTGTCTGTAGCTGGGTCATGTCTCACTGTATGAAGTGTTGCACTGATTGAAGCAAGACTGCTAGCACAGCATGAGCAGCTTTGAGCTACCCAGAAGGTAACAGTGACTAAGAGTAGGATTCATTTCAGCTGCCTTTAGCTGGTGTTGGGAACTAGGTGCTTATTTTTTAGGCAACTGAGTTACTTATTCCTGTCACAGTGTTTCTATGGCACTGGATTTGCCAGAGGAAACAAGGGCAAGATACATATCATGTTCCCAGGAAAAAAACAAACAACCAAACCAAAACAAACCAAAACAAACCAAAACAAAAGACTACTAAAACATCAGGAGCATAGTTCACCTTGACAGTTCTTCAGCACCTGAAATAGGAAATTAAGATGGTGGTGATGATTAGACATTTTGGGGTAAAGACATGAGCTGAGAACTTAGTTTTCCTGAGGAAAATGAATGTGATAGGATTTGCCTTGAGGGTGTAACAGAGTCCCCATACTTTTCAGATGCCTCAGTGACAGAACAAGCAAGTAAAACTCATAAATGGTATTTGCATTAGAAGCATAAATATTTTTGTTTGGTGCAATATTATTGAATAGGGATCCCACTTCAGGTCTTTAGTGAACTGCTGCAAAGATGTAACTGCTTTGTCTAGCCAGGGTTTCATCCCTTCCATTGGAGCAAGACCTTCTGCCAGTGGTAAGGGTCACTCCTCAGAACTGGGTTCTGACTACTGGAGCAATCATGTTTTACAATAATAGTAAGAAAAACCAGTGCAGAATATTGCAGAAGGCACTATAAATGGAAGAATACTTTAAGCTGCATGCTTGAGGAAGGCAGAAAGGAGGGGACTATGTTTGAAAGGAGTCTGATCCAGGTATGTAGATCATCTCTCTCTTTTGTTTTGCTTTGTTCTGTTTTAATTGCTTGTGCAGTATCTCATCTCCAGTTCTTCCCCTTGTGATGAGTCTTTCTGTTATTCCTCTCATTCTCTTTAGATCTCAAGCCTTATGTACCTCATTTTTTAAATGGTCAATCACTGAAATTTGCAGTGGAAAAGAAATATATATACTTGTGTATGTATAAGCAGAGAGAAAGAGTTAATCATCTTCTCAGAAGTGGATATATAGGGTCTGCTGGACAGCTGGTTTCTTTGGTATGTATAATTAATTAATATTAATTATCACATATTGCAATGGTTCTTAGCAACTGCCACTGAAACTGAAGGTCCCTTGTGCTGTATCTGCACAAAAACTAAGGAAGAGGCCTAGCATTGAAGCCATCAGTGCTTGACTGGACAGGAGAAGTCATAGCAAGAAAAAGTCTCATCTATTTCATTTGTCTGGCTGTAACTGCAGTTAACTATCCTTCTGATTCCTAAAGGAACCTTTACCCAAAGCAGTGCTTGGTTAGAGATCCCTGACCAAGGTAGTACCTGGAAATGTCCCAGGGAAGTCCTGTGCAGAAACCTTAGGACGTGTCCCAGATCCAGAACAGTGTCACAGCTGGGGTGCTGTGTCTGCACTGCAGTCTCTCCTCTGGCCCACGGTGCTGTGGGAGAGCTGACAAGCTGGTATGGCTTCCACCTCCACAGCAAGCCTGGGAAGCATTGGCCATCTTGCTTTCAGTGACAAACACACCTAAAGTGGCTCAGCTGAGGGCACACAGAGGGGCAGCACTAGAGTAAATAGAAGACCTGCTTAAATCTTCCTGATAAAGAGCTCCCAGTCCAGCAAACCTTATCCACAATGTCTGGTCAACTCTAATTCCATGCTCTTTACTATACTATACTGTGAAAGTCACATTGTCATTTGGAAAAATTACATGTTTTTGGCTACACTTACTGTTTCAATGTAGCTTCAGGGTACTGTCTTTTATTTGTTAAAAAAAAAAAATAAGAGTTTGCATTAGTGCTCCATGTTATTTTAAGATGGTGGTAACACAAGCATTAAAAATGCACAGGTAGATCACATATTTAACATTCAGCTGGAGTTCTGGCACAGTCTGAGGGCATGAACTGTAGCCAAGAATATATGGATTCTTAAAACTGTTTCCTGTGCTAAATCTCAGTATCAGCTTGTCCATACGTAATGAGGAAAAGGATGATGTAAAATAAGGGTATTCATAAAATACTGCCACTTCTCCCTCACCCACATTTTTTAAAGAAATATAATGTAAAAAAAAATCATAATGCTCCTGGCCATATTTCTTATGTCTTTCATTCTTCCTCATCCTGATGGAATCAGTGCTCTATATTATTCCTTAGATTCAAGAGATTATGGCAATCTTTTCTGGTTTTTCTTTAGTTGAGCTGATTCTGCACAAATGCTGTTTAAGATTCATGAGTAATTTTGCCTCTGCAAAGAATATAGGAATGCAAAGAATAGGAATGCAGCTGATGGGGGGAAAAAAAAAGGAAAAAAAAAAAAAAAGAAGAAAAAAAAGAGTGATTTCCAATAACCTAGTCTGACCATGGGATACTGATGAGAAATATACACACAATTATCTGGAAATGAAATGTAACTATTTCTTCCTTCAAGACTGTCCCCACAAACTGAAGTGTGTCTAGGTTATTGCATTCAGACCTTTTGCATTCTCTGTCTTGTGTAGACTGGTGTTTTCACAGGCACATTCTTGCTTTACTGGCTCTCTGCAGAGCTATAAGCTCCCAACAATTAGTACAGATTTTCCTCAACTGGGAAGCCTCCAGGTCTGTTTTTTGTGGCCACTTCCCACTTCTTAGTACATGCTGGGATCCTTTTAACTGAGTACTTTTAGGCTGTCATAGAATTCAGAGGAAGAGAAGCAGAACTATTCCTGCCCCAGTGGGCTCACAGTGCTTAGAGGTGGCAGTGACAGCAGCCTAACCTAGTGCAGTTCAGTCCAATGGCTTTGTGTCTCCTCATGCTCTGACTGTGAAGGAGACTGGTGTGTATGATTTGCTACCTTGGCTCTGGCCAGGAGACCACCCTTCCAGGTGCTGCTTAAAGTGCCTCAGCCTACGAGTCACTCAGGGCTGTGTTTGTGAAAAGTGTTTGGAAGCAACACCCATCTCCCTTTGCCCTGTTTCTGCAGGGCACTTGGAGAAGGACCATGTCACTGAACATGAGATAGTCTGAAAAAGTACCTTCAGGCTTTTATTCTTCATTCCTTTCTTGGATCAGGGCCTTTCTACCCTGCAGTAACCAAGTGAACAATCCTAACGTGAAGCCAGTGCCAGCTTTGAGTGGCTAAGCAACAGAACTGGCACATTGTATTCATGCTATGTTCTTCATTAAGAAAGATGATTCAAATATCATTATTTCTTGAAAAGCATCCAGCCTGTGAAAAGATTCAGACACTGTTGATGAAGTTACCATGGATTTCTTTTGAGATGTTCAAGCTATTAAGAGCAGGAATGTTTTGTCTGAAATGTTATAGAGAATCCTACTGATAGAAATAATCACTTGCTGGCTGTTACCTTTCATCTTTTGTACACGAGTAGAAGTTTACCATGTTCCTTAATTACAGTGAATTAGATTAATTTGTTCTAGCAAATGAGGCCGTTCAAAGTGTGAATATTTTCTGGAAAGGGAAGAGCAAAAAAGAGTTCAAACAGTGAGTCCAGAAGAAAAGGTTCTGAAGATGGGCAGACATGAGTCATAAAGGAAGTATACTCTAGGTGTCCTTCATACCTCTGCTTAATGTTTTTTCTTCTTGTACAAAGGAAATCACTGTACACAGACAGCAGAATATCTTCATTTGAGGACATCATTTATTAGGCTTCTTAAATAACTACTCATTATTTCTTGTAATGGGGACAGAAGCCTTTGAGGCACCCTGGAACATTCCATTTCTATTGACCACAAGAAGATAACTTCTAATATGTAATCCTTCTCTAGAACTCTGTAACTCAATTATGATTATAGACTTACTTTTTTTTCCACTGCCAGTTGCAAAACAAAAGAGGGACTGACATAAGGTCTTTTTACAAATTTTTGTAGAGTTGAGTGAGATGTGACCACAACCTAGGAAAGTGAGGGAGAAGAGCAAATGTTCCCCAGCCTGTAACTAAGAATATACATGGCATCAAGGACATGCTCTAAGCAGAGCAGTAGCCCCATCAACCCTTCTCCCTGTGAGTCTATCCCTGCTGTAACAGCCAGAAAAAACATGGACAAAAATAATATTTATTTTTGCCTTAGGGTCCCATGCTATTGTAAGGGAAATGGAAATAAGAATCAGGGTCTCTGTAGATCAAAGTGCTGCTAGTTACTGTAAGCCTTTGCCCTGTCTTCCTCAGGGTTATGAAGAGTAGCTGTGCCTGGTAGCACAATTGCAGGATCTCCCTCTGAAGGCGTCCAGAGTTTCAAATTGTTTAAATCATTCTCTAGGTCAGGAGAAAAGTTTACATAAATATATCTTCTTTAATTTTTAATCCAAAGGACACTAAAAGAAATCCAGATTCCTCTCACTTCTCTGAATGCAGCTAGCTCTGGGGCAGAATACAGACACTTCTTAATAGTCTCTATCACATCTGGGGCAGGATGGGAGGTGACTGAAAATCACAGAATCATTTAGGGTGGAAGAAACCCTCGGGGTCATCAAGTCCAACCATTAGCCCTACTCTACAAAGTTCACCCCTAAACCATGTCCCTGAAAAACACATCCAGGGACAGTAACTCAGTCACCTCCCAGGGCAACCTGTTCCAATGTCTGACCACTCTTTCAGTGAAAATTTTTTCCCTAATGCCCATTTCCCTGATGCCCCTCAGGGCTAGAGTCGTTACTGCCACTCCCATTTAAAAAGATTAACCCAGGTGAATTTACTTGGCACAAACAAGGGAATGCTGACACAAACTGCTGTGTGGGCTGGTTCAAAAGTGTGCTACTAGGGTAGGGAAGAGGAGGATGGGACACAACAGAGGAGTAGCTGTAGTGGTAGCATCCAGCAGCACAGTTGGATCTGAAAGGGAATGTTTGTCCACAGCCTCTGAGAGCAATTAAACTTCAGCCTTGGGTGGTCCAGCACATCTGAGGGTAAGTGCAGCTTCTTTTGTTAACTAAATAGGGGTTTGCAGGTTTGTCCTTATCTCCGGGTTGTAGCATTCCTGGGTTTGTGTGTGCTGTGCAAGTGTTGAGATTTGGCTACTTTAGTTACTCCTCCACTAAATGCTGTGTATCTCATGAGAAAAAATGCTAATTTCCAAGGTGAAGTAGAAGGAAGGGTAGTTCTGCTGTGACTTCCATCAGTCCACGAGGAGTCTTTTGTTCCAAATGAGGATATAAAAACTCAAAATGACACACAATTTCTGAAGATTTCAGCTCTGGAATCTGCTGCTTTTCTGGTTCCTGCTTTCTTAAGGTGCCCTGTGACTACTGTATTCAAGAATACTCATGTCAGGGCATCCTGGGACTGTGTGAAGTGCAGCAGCCTAATATTAGTGGTCCTTCAAACATTTCTATATCCAGTGAACTGTACTGTGATGTTGTTTCTTCACCATGTGTGATACCTAAGTCCCTTTTCCAGATTTGTGTAATTGTGTAATTATTTTATTTTTATATCGCTTCCTTTAGGGAAATTCCTAAGTTTGTGAAGTACTGCTTAGGACCTGAGAACATTATTTTGGATGTCTTTTTGAAAATAATAATTTACCAAATCAAAATATTTCATTTTCTGTGAAGTTAACTCAATTGGGATGATGGAAATATTTTGGTTAATCATTAGAAAAAGACCTGTTAGCTGTAGTCTCCTAGCTAAGATACACCTTTTTGGCTTTTAATATTGAAAAGTTATCTTGGCCTGCCATAAAAAAAACTGAAACAATATGCCAAAATGGTGCTATTTATATATAAATATGATCTTCCAGTTTACCTGCAGCTGTGGTTACACTATCAAAGGGTGATCTGGACATCCTTTTACCAGAAGGGAACACATAAAATAACTGCACCAGATGACCATCCTGTCCCTGGTTTGAACTCTGATGTTAGACTCTGACCAATAGATCACATCTAAAATATTCCAAAGACATTTTAAGACATACAAGACAGTTACTGGCAGGTTCCTTAATACTCTTGCAAGGGGGATATTAACTTCCTCTTGCTCAGTGCAGGTATCTCTGCTGTTTCTTTGAAGATGCTATCTATGAGCTTTTTGACATGGTTTCCAATCACAGCAAGAACCATTTCAGCCTTCCCCTAAGCAGAAGGCCAAAGGCTCAATGCTATATATCCTTTCTGAAATAAAAAATGGACAATGTCATCCATAATTATTATATTCTTGAGGGTTTTTTTATCATTTGTAATGCAGCTAGAGTAAATGATTTAATTGTGAGGCAGCACTTTGCCCCTTGCAGCAAGCATATAACACTTAGTAGCTTCAATAGGAGTTATGTGCACATAACTATGCAAGAAATAATATACCCTTTTGATTACAATAAGGTTATAAGCAGCAGGAGTCCATTATGATTAGCAGTAAAACGAAGATTTTTTTTTTTACAAATCATAGATGTTACTTTATAAATTTCCATTTCTTCTTCTCCTTTTTGTCTGTGTGCCTCTACAAATTTATATTTTGTCATAATTCAGGCATTTTGCAATCATCCCAAAAGCTGTTATTCATTATAAACCAAAGTGAATTTGCTGAATCTTTGTTTTTTACTTTCCAAAGAAGTAAAACCCCAGAAAAACAAACAACCAACCTAATTTTTTAAACAAGTGTGTTAAAATCACTCAATAATATTTGCCTGAATTGACTTCTCTACCCTAGGGCTAGCTCTGACTTGAATGTCACTTTGCATCCTTGCAAAGTCTGTCACGTTCTGAAGTCCTCATACTCCCAGATGGCAGCAGAGGTGCTGTTAGTGTCACTTTTGCAACTCCAGTGCAGGACAGGGTCTAGCAGGGAGGAAGAAAATGATGCTGGCAGCTGTACTGTTATGGCTGCTACCACCACAGTGGCATAGTGTGACATTTTTTCTTAGGGCTGTGCACATCTCTTCCAAAATACAAAGCAAGTGGAGGCAATTTGTGTTTCCCATGAGCAGGTTTAGAATTCCAACTTTAGTACTCTCTGTTGACCAGTCATTAGCAAAGACTGTTAAGCTTGTTGACATTTCTGGTTTTGTTGTTTGTTTGGGTTTTTTTTCCATAGCCCCTTTGGTCCTGGCTGAGAAATTTCTATCTGGCAGAAGCTGGAGTTTGTGTGTGGTTCTGGAAAGTGGCCATCTTATGTTTCCAAAGGACTAAGCCTTCCTGGGGAGCAGATCTGCTGTCACAAGGAATCACACTGCACTTTCCATTAAAAAATAAATAAATTCCTACCAAATGCAGTATGGGTTCACAGCAAGTAGCAGGCACAACATGAACTTGAAATAGGGCCACTTTCATGACCAGGGGGCTAAAAGGCTCGTTCAGCTACATGTATAGAGACACATAGATCCAACCTCAGGGTATAATAACCTTTATGCTTCTTGTGCTTCAAAACTGAATGAAAAAAAGCCATGAATTTTTATCACCATCTTTCATATTTCATTACTCTTTTCTTCCTATAAGTCTTAAAAGCTTAGAATCAAGATACTAGATGCAAAATTATATGGTTTTTGTATGCTTCTAAAACTGTATTACCAGGTATTAAAGTAAGTGACAAACAGCTCTATATTTAAGATGGCAAAATTATTTTTATTATAAAGCTATTTTCCAATAGTTGTATCTTGTGAAACATTTACCTTCTAGACTAAAATTTTCCGTGCTTGGTGAACAGTTTTTTAAAGTTTATAAAGTATTCAGGCCATTTTAAAGTGAGAAAGAGCAGCAGAATATGTTTCTTCCATTTTAATTTGTGACCCTTTTTATCAACTCTTATGGAGAAAATGACTGCCAATTGAAAACTGTGACTTGCTATAGAAATATCCATGCTTAAGTTTCAATGTCCAGCCTTGTTGAGAAGGAAATTTATTTAACTGACATGAATGTTTGAAAATCCCATTCCAACCATGCACTATAAAGGCTTTTTCTTATTTATTTTTTCCTAACAACCCTGATCTTGGAAGGCCTTACAGAAATGCTTAATTTCTCATGATCTGAGCAGTTCCTGTGGCTCCAAGAGAATGACCACAATACATGCAACTTGTGTGGGGAACAGGTCTTTATAAAACAGGGTTACATACTGCTTTTTTTTTTATTATTATTTTTTTATTAGTGACAGACCCTGCAACTAATCTCATTGTATTAATACCTGGCTACATTTCAAATACTTTAATAAATTAAAACAGGTTTGAGGGACCCAGACTCTTGGCAAAAGAAGCACTCTTCTTAGGGCACATGCACTTTTCTCCTGCTGTTGTGATTTATAGGAAACATACACTGGGCAGAGAAGAAAAATACTGCTGATTTTTTTCTGATCTTTTTTTGTGATTGGACTTCATAGCTTTCTGTAATTTATAGCCTCTCTTTGATGCACTCTGAACAAGGGTGAAATCTAAAATACAGGAGCTGGGAAGCTGTAGTTAAGGATGCAGGGTGGCTTCACTAAGCAGCTCCCCCTCTCCTTGTTCCTAAAGAAGCATTTGGTATTTGATCAAAAGATGGACATTTGCAATTCCTACACTGAAGCTGCAACAGTGAGATTTTGGTAAGCCTGGTTAAAACACAAACAAAAAGAGGTCAAATCCCACAGCTGTTAAAGGTGACAGGGAAGCTGCCTACTGCAGAAAAAATGGTGGGAAACTCTTTCTACTGTGCATTGCCTTCCAGTCTCTGAGCAGCTCTTGCAGGAATTTGCAAAAGGAGGTAGAGACAAGAGACAATATGTTAGTGACAGCCATTGAAAGGTGGGTAGCAAGCAAGGATTTGCTTCAGAGCACAGGCAAAGAGCTTAAAAATTAGAATAGTATATCATTTTTAGAAGAGTTTTAAAAACATGTATCTGAGGGTCTGTTGGAGCACTGCCACTCAGGGTATCTGAGTGTGGATTTGTCACGGTTTAGGGCTAGGGCAACCCCAGACCCATAACAGGTGCTCTCTTTTAACACCCCTCCCTCCCCAAAGGGGAAGAGAAAAGGAATAAGGGAGACTTAGTGATTAGAAAAGGAAACTAGAACAATTTAATGAAAATTAAAATAATGGAATATATACAAGTATGTACAAAACCAGTACCGACCCCAACCCCCCTGATGTCGCTGCTGCTGTGGAGCTGGCACAGGGAGAGTCCCAGGCTGGGCCCTGCAGCAGACAGGAGCTGTGCTCAGCAGCTGGATTCTGGCACTGGGTTCAGGAACACACCAGGATTGAAGGCAGTATGGACAGAGTCCTCCTTGGTGCTCTGAGGGGGAGAACCCCTCGAGAGGAAGAACACCAACAACCTGAGCCGAGAGCCTAGCCCACCAGCTGGCTTGCTTAGCCTGCCAGTTTAGCTTGCATCCCCTGCCAGCTCAGCTTGTGTGCTTTTCTCTCCATGTGTTCTCCCAGAGAGACCCTCTGGACCCCTGAGCTTTATATACTGGATGTGACATCAGTGGCCCTGGTATCCTTGGTAGTAACTCTAAACATGGGCTGTTATCACTGCCAGAAGCAGACACTGTCTGCAAAACATGCTGCTAACTTCAGAAAGTGCAGTTAGTTAGAAAACCTGAGCTGAAAAGTAAAATCACTGAACAGAATTTGTTCGTTTCTCACTCAAAGCAGGACAGGATTCCATGCAGTCTCTGTTCTCTACTGTTGTATGGCACTTCCCATAATAACGATGGACTTGCCTGGAGGTTGTTGGAGCCATTTGCCATTTGCCATCTGCTATCTCCACAATGCAGCAAACGTGTTGAGATGCAAGCTCCAGTTCGAAGGCATTCAAGTTACATTGATTTGACCAAGCTAATAAGTTCTGCCTCGGGAAACTGTTACCTAACATTTCAACAACTGTTTAGGGTAAAATGCCAAACTCGGATATTTTCTCCTCCCAGGCAAATGCTCTGATCAGTAGAGCAGAGAACAACAGTTGTTTGTGCTTTCTTGCTGTCTGACCTGATGATGGACCATTCCCATCTGCCTTGTGGCCCATGTCAGATAAGGGCTGGGAAAGCCTAAAAGATAGTCAGGCTGTTAAGCAACTCAAATGAATGTTGAGAAAGATAGATGTGAGTCTGCTTTTGCTAGGCAGGGAATCAAATGTGTTTTCCATTAGGAAGAGAATGCCCCAAGCCCACCACTGGACAAAGCTTTTACTATCCATCCTTGGAAAGAGGGAATGGGAACATTTCCCTGTAGTGCTGGGGAGATCACTCTGACTCTCCCCAGATGACAGGGAACCCCAAGTGCTAAACCCTGCTCAGCCACATGCTCACTAGGGTTCTCAGTGCCATATTTGGGCTGCTCTAACATACCTATTCCCCCTTCCCATATGCAACAGGGTTTGTGGGCTCTTAGCATAGGTTTCAGATGCTATTCTGAGGATACCAACCCAAAAACTTGGTGATGCAGCTGCTATGACCTCTCCCAGTTCTGGCCTGTAGGGACCTAGAGCCACGTGATAAAGCTGAGCATGGAGAGCCATGTGTGAACTACTCTGTTCTCAACTCACAGACAGCTCCTGGGAAGTGAGGGATGGAGGTGGTGGGGATCCATGGGGATGAAGTAGGTACACGATGGCACTGTGCTGGACACAAACGAGGCCCTTTTTTCCTGATTTGCAAATGCACTCTCAGCATACAGTGAGGGCAAGTATCAAACTGATTCCTCCTTATTACAGGCATTCAGAGTGCTCACAGGTAAAAAAACCAGCTTATTTAAATCAAGAGGCAATTTTGTATTGCACACATTTTGTCCTGGAGCTATGATGACTCAAGCTTCCTTTCTTACAGCTGATGGCATCATTAGAAGAGTTATACTCTGAATTAGAATAGGAATAGAACAGGAACCCTTGAAGAAACAATAGCCTCGTGATTCATAGCCTCCTGCTATTTATTTGCTCTATAAATTACTTGATCCCGTTGTCAAGAGATCAGAGTGAGACCGAGTGTAGTGCAAGGGCCAACACCAAGCATTAAAGCCTGGGATGATGGACTGGCAGGAGCTCGATCATTCACAGATTCAGAGATATTAGGGGTTGGAAGGGACCTAGAAGATCATCTAGTCCAACCCCCCTGCCAGAGCAGGATCACTAGACTAAGTCACTTAAGGTGCTGCCTCTTTGGGGTAAACTTTAAGCACAGTGGCATCTTCGTTTAGTGCTGGGGAACTTACTATCCACACCTACTACTGGTGTACATTTTCCACCAACTCTGAAGAATGGTGAGATGATTTGGCCTCACTCCAGTTGAATTTAATCACTCATAGCTCCTCCATGCTCAGTGGATTGTAGAAAAGTGTCATTAAACATGCAGAAGCAACACTGACGTTTGCTCTGCGAGGAGGGAGAGAACATATGGAGTGAGCCCACGCTTCATGCACTGCAGCACTTCAGAGGCTGGATTAGCATCTCTTTTTTTTTTTTCAGTTCCTAGTCTGACCTGGAAGGTTTGCTAATTGGCTAGCTTTGTTAGCATGGTGAAAACATCAGTGTGTTACTCTGAATGCAGCTGTAAGCATGACCCTCATGTAATTTTATATCTTCTCATGCTTGATTTCTAGGAACTTTCAGTAGATTAGTGCCAACATTTGGCTGCTGACATCACATGTGAGGTCACACCTGTTACCAAGATGTTTTGGTTTTTTTTAGTAATCTCTCAGTTTTTTATCATTACATTCTCTCCTTGTTCCCCACCAAGACTCAGTGATTGTGTGATAGAATGTTTGCTTTTGTGGCTTTACCCCATATAACTGGGGTCCAGAGATAAATATCACCTAAAAAGGCTCCAGAAAGAATATATTTTATTTTCACTGAAAAGTCAGCAACAAATTCAGATACAATTGACAGCTTTTACATGGTAATAAACACTTCTAGGACCATCATTCTGAGCAAAATGGGAGTACTTTTCTTTTACCCCAGTCCTATATTTGCAGCTTGATATTGCCTATTTGAAGTGAGAATGCAAACAGTAAATAAAAATAAATCTCTGTTGCAGAGTATTATTGCAATGAGTATTTTGGATTTGGAGGACCCTTTTTTCACCATAAATGGAGAAAGATGGAAGGAGAAAAGGTCAGTTGTAATTGGCTCATGGATTTTGCAGTTTCTTTCTTAACTCTCTCTTTAAAAATATATACCTACATGCATGTATATTTAATGTACTGAATCATTGCTCCTTCATGGCTCCCCTACCCATTCCAACACTATAGGGTGGGAAAAAAAAAAGTGTATACTCGGGCATCTTGATGTTAGAAATGCCACAGGAGAATCCATGCCTTGTGCCTAGACTCTTTAGTTGCAACATCTTCAGTAGCTCTTCCTGGAAATGGTGCCAGTAGAAATGATGCAGGTATAGTGACAGTGCTATGGGAGTGAGCTCTGGAACTGTTTTTGATGATAGAATTAAGTTAAGAATTAAGATTTGATGATATAATCAAGAATTAAGAACTGGGCAGGTTAGACTTCATCTGCATCTACAAACTGCACTCCTCATCTGTGCAATTCCCTTATTCAGCACTCATTTCCAGAGTACAAGAAATTAGGGTTATTTCTTTGACAACTGACCTAGAAAATCCAGGTCAAGTTTTCCTGCTTCTCTGTAGAGTTTTATATCGTATCCATTACTGCAGCCCACAGCACTTTTTCAAGTAAAAAAACCAAAAAGTAACTCAATCCCCCATAGTGTTCATGGGACCTCTGGCAGTTTTATTTTTTTGGGGTCAGCACTCTGCAAGGATGGCTGTTCTCTTTGGAGGGAATGAGGTGGGGAGAATAAAGATTTTTGTATTGCTAATGTCAGTGATGGTAGAAAAGCTGTTGCCAAGGGAAGTCTAGTAACATCCCCTGGTGAGCCCCAGGCTTGGGAGTGCACTTGAATAATTTCCACAGATGCTTCCCTTTAATCAGAACTGTTTTGTTCTCAGTTCTAAGAGGCATTGGCTTGGAGGAGCCCAGCTATCAACAAGGGTCACTGATTGAAATTTGGTCCTTCGTGGAGCAGGGATTAAATTCTTCAGACTCTTTGAGAAATGAGACTGAATTGATATCAGAGGCTCCAATGTGAGCTAGGGAGGACCTACAGCAGAAGCTCTGTGTGTCTGCTGTGGCTTCAACCATACAGAAAGCAATGTTTTGTACCAGCTGCAATTAAGTGGCAACCTTAAACCAAGGTCCAGTTATGGTCATTTCTAATAATCTGTGCTGATGTTGATAAATGTATATATTGTGTTAGCCATGTCCCATTCCTGGGAGAAAGAGCTGAAGTTGTTTTCCAAGCTGAAAAAAAGCATTTTTAGAAATTAACGTGAATTGGTTGTCTAGGCTTAGTGAGGATTCTGGTGTGACTCTGGAGCTTTGCACCCTTCTTGGCAAATGTCCTTCACCAGTGAAGCCACCCTTAAAACCTGCCCTGAAATGCTGGCAGGTGGGTCATTTTATTACAGATCTGTATCAATTCAGTGAAAGCTTCTGTCTCCAGACTGGCACAGACTCTGCAGGTTACAAATGCTCCAACTGTGGCATTGAATATATTACCAGATAAGCAGCATGTGTAGGTTGGATATAAAAAAAGGGAAGGACTACTTTGGTAAACAGAGAGGGAGTGGGAGTGAGACTGACTCCTGTACCTTGGATCAGACTGCTGTGGTGGAAAGGAGAAGGCAGGGCAGAGATTTCCCCAAGGCCAGATGCTGTAAGGGGTGTGGCAGCACAAGGGGACTCTGCCTGGAAAGCCCCTTCTGGATCTGTATGTCCCTCAAAGCAGAGCTGCCACTGCAGGAGGGATGATCCCATGGGTTGACCTGGGAGTGGGAGCAGAGCAGGGACAGGTTTTGTCCTGGTGCTCCTTGTCCTGCTTCCTTTAGCTGTTTGGCAGTACAGGTGCATGCAAAGAAACAAAGCAGGCTGTAAGGAACAAAGTGGAGAGGTGTCTGGTATGGGGCTATGGGTATGTGGAAAATAAGGGCAAATGTCCAGGCCAAGGAGAGGATGGAGATCAACAACAACAAAAGGCTGGGCATCCAAGCCTTTTTCCCAGAACTGACAACATAAGAAGCAGCAGAAAAGGTGTCAAAGTTAAGGTAAAAAGTGGTGTTGTTTGTGTAAGGCTGAGGGGTTTTATGCAGAAGACATGCTGAGGAAAAACGGGTGTGAGGTGGAAGAAGAGTCCAAAGCTAGTCTGGTACAACAGAGGCCAAAGGTTTTCTCTGGGGGTGTCCTTATGGAGTCTGGCATCTCATGTTGAAAGCAGGTCTTGCAGAGAGGCAGTCAGTTCACTACATAGATGGAGAACCCACCATTTCCATGGGTATTTTGTTCCAGTGATTAATCAAGCTGTGCTCCTAAGAAGTTGTGCCCCATTATTATGTTGGATTTACTGGACTTCATCTTCTGGTAATCAGTTCTTTTCATGTCGTTCTCTGCTAGATTAAAGATCCCTTTTGTAGCCAGTATTTTCTCCCCGTGTGGGTAATTATACCCTGTAGCCACACCATTTCTCAATCTTATTTTTTAACTAAACCAGATTTATGTCCTTAAGCCTTTCCCTGAAAGGCAGCAGGTTCTCTTGTTCTTTGTCCACACCTAGTCTTTTAATTGTATTTTGTGATTCTTCTCTCTAGCCTGTCCAGTTTTGTGGTACCTTTTCAAGCAAAGAGGTGATAAGACATGACTTGGTGTTCTTCTGTCAGAAATGCTCAGAGATGGTCATCAACCATAGAAATGTAAATGTTAGTATTTTTATATCAAACAGTATGTTATCATTATTTTGTTTTGGTTGGTTGGTGTTTAAAAAAAAACAAAACAAACCAACCAACACAAATAAGCCACCAAACACCTCTGGATTCTGAACTCCCAGAGATACATATCACATATTAGCTGCTCCGGGCTGGACTCTGATTTCTTCTGAGCTCCTGTTGGTGTGGGGCAGAGATGACTAGGCAGCTGCTGCCATGCCAACAGGCAAGGATTTGCTGCAGCATAGCACACCCTGCTCCTCCATGCCTCAAGGACTTGGCAAGTAGCATGAGGCTGCCTGCCTCACCTGGAGTGGGTTTGAGCTCTGTGTTTCTTCCTGGAGAGAGGCAGGGTCTTCCACATTCAGAATGTACCTCTGCTCCTTGTGCTTATTACCCATGCACAGGGGATCCCATCTTTTTTGATTCATTGTTCCTTCACAGGAATACACTGAAACTGCTTCAGCTTTGCTGGCCCTAAACTCAAGTTCAGTTCTTTGTCAATTTTACTACTTTTCAAGGGTTTATTCTATGCCTGACACAGACTTTATAAGCTTCTGGATTGGCTTTTGTGTGGCAAGGTTTTGGTAGCAGGCAGGGCTACAGAGGTGGCTCCTGTGAGAAGCTGCTAGAAGCTTCTCCATGTCTAATAGAACCTTTGCCAGCTGCCTCTACGATGGACATGCTGCTGGCCAATGGAGGTTAATGGTGGAGCAGATATCTACCTGCAGCCCATGAAAGACCCCCCCAGAGCAGGTGGATGTCCAAAGGAGGCTGTGACCCTGTGAAAAGTCTGTGCTGGAGCAGGTTCCTGGCAGGATCCTGGATCCTGTGAAAAAATGTGTCCACTCTACAATATGAACCAGAGTACTTAGAACACATTAACTGTTTTCTAGTCCAGATTCATTTGTTATACATGTATAAGATGTCATCTTGCAGCTTTTGTTAATAAGTTACCTTCAAATATAGAGGATATCTAGGTGCAGATGAGTTGCTGTTGCAGACACATCATTATTTTTTGGGATATCTTGCATTTAGAGTACAGAATTGCAAGACTTCTAATGTTGTAGTAAGCCAAAAAGCCTGTGCTAATATATGAAAATACAGTCATCACAGTCAATATTCTTCAGGTGAACACAATTTATAGCTGCAATCATCTAATTCTGATGTAATTAAAAATGGACAGGAAGATGGTCAGGGAGAGAAAAATTATTCTGACAGATCTTTTGTTGATGACATGTCCTGAGGGAAACATCAGAATAAACAGATTTAAGCATGGTTAGGAGCTTAGATGGTATATTATTTCTTTCTGTTTATAACACAAAAGGAAGGGTTCTTTCTGCCAAGCTTGTCTGATTGCTTGTGATGAGATTTGGAGGGATGCCTTTGGAACAAATGGAGGTTTTTCTCTTCAGTGATCCCAGTCTGGGTGCCTCAACTAGGCATCAGTGAAATGTGACACAAAGCTCCCTTGATCAGAGAGCAGACTTCTGAAGGAGGGTAAGATTAACAGTTTGGAGACAGGGCAGGAGATATACCTCTGAACTAAGGAAAAAAAAATGCCATCTGCTGTACTTCACCTATTCTATGCCATGAAGCCCTTCAGGAGCTGGGCTTGTTTGTGTCCATGTAATGACCAGTCACCCAGGACACACTTGAGATGGGAGCTTGCTGCAAGGTGCAGGGTATGAGCCATGTGAGCCCAGCTCAGAGTTGGAGGTAGCACTTTGTCCTAAGAGGTGCCCACAGAAAGCTGGATCAAGCAGAATTACTCCCCCAGTGCACAGATGGGCAAGCTGACACACAGATGGCACTGGCCAAAAAAACCCCAAAGGCATAAAAAAAATGTATGGACAAGCAGGGCCTTGAAAGTGGCTCTTCCAAGTCAGATGCAGGGACTCTGGATTGGTGGGAGTGGGGATAAAGGGCTGTCAGGAGCAGGTGAATGCCTTTAAGTAACCTCAGGAGATGAAACCAATGTCAGCAGTTGAAGGGGACTGAGGACACACAGACCAAAACTTTTATGCATTAAACAGCTTATCTGCTCCCTCTGTTGCCAGCCAACACCAGGGTATGGAAGACTCATGCTCCTACTCACCAGCCTCAAGAAAACTTTTACAACTGCAATCACCTTCTCATGGCTGTCAGACACATGTGTCTAGAACAGTCAAACAATAGAGGATAAGGGGAAAGAAAAAGAAACGAAAACAAGGTAATGAGAAAGTTCTTTGATCAAAGCCTTCTATTAATAGGATTTATTATTATTATTCGAATATTTTTTTACCACAGCAGTGGGCCTTCCTCAGGCAGGAGATGCCAGCTGGGACAAAACAAGTGCAAAGCTGGTTCACTTTACAATGTGGATTCTTGCCCAATAGGGGCTGAACTCCAGCCATCGAATGCATTTCAATTAGAGCCTCAGGTTTCTCTCTGAAATATTAAAGCAACTCTTCTATTCAGGCAGCTATGCCCATCTTCCAGGTAATGCCTTCTACTCTGTTAGTGATTTAAGCAGACTGTGCCAGCACCCACTCTATTCCTGTTGCTTTCATAAGAAGAAAATCCACAGAGAGAAATACAAACACTGCAAGTTTTCTTCAGAATAGCTTTGGAAGGGGAGCACACCCACCCCTGTGTCCATGGGGAGATTTCCATGCTTTAGTAAGATCAGAAGCAAGGTTTAGTTTTCAGGGCCCTCTCCAAGAGCTACGGTTGAGCATCACCAGCTTTCTTGGGGTCTGAAGGAGGTCATCACTGAGAGGGATTTCTGGAAGCTGAGTCAGATTTAGCCAGCACAAGGTATGTCATATCAAGGGGAAGACTTATTATTAATGCTTCTGTCAGAAGCTGGTGTCAGGAGGGAGACCATTGCCTCAGCAATTTCCCAACAAGTAGAAAAGTGTTTGTCAGCTATACCAACAAAAAATGAAGCAGCAGAGTCCAGGATGTGGGGAAACAGTAGCTGGGCTTCATGGGATCTAAAAGAGAAGCAGCATTTTTTCAGCAGGATTCAAGTGACCCTGCAGACAAAAGGGCAAGTCCCTCAGGCAACAAGCTGGTGGGTGGCAGCAGCAATATCAGCAAAACCAAATTCTCATCAGGTGACCTTACCTGCATTCCCATCAAATGAGGGCAGAAGAAAAGTAGAAGCAGCCAGGGCTGCAGTTTGCACCTGACTCAGACCTTTCAGGCTAAGATGTCAGTGGTCCTTCTGAGTAGAAAAGGATATTCTGATTTTGCAAATTATAATTTTAAATAGTTTTGCTTAAGTCACGGGGCAGACTCTGGCCACAGCTGAAATAAGCCGTAGCTTCCACTTACCTTTAACTGTACACTTTAATCATTATTATTACAGAATACTACTAAGGGAAAACCTAGTTGACCTGGCTGTGACAGGAGATCTATTACATTATGTTATCTGATAAGTTTATGATGAGCTATAATCATTTTAGGTTTAAGTGGATGAGATGGAAAAAGAATATATTCTTACAAGGAGTCAGCTAAGGAATATCCTAGATAAAACCAGTTTTTGCCACGAGAAGTTTCAATTTTGGTAACAAACTTCAGTTTTCCACTGAGAAAATGCAAATGACAACTCTAGAGCTGCCTGCCTGGCAGGTGTTAGTCAACTTTATTTCTGTCTTCAGGGAGGCAGTGGAATCAACAAGAGCCATTTTGACAGGTAGAAAGTCAGGAAGCCAAACAATAAAATAATAAATTCTCTTTCAACTTTTCTAAAGACTGTATGTGTGTGGGATTCCTACATAGAATTTCACTTCTAAGGAAATTATTTGTATTTAAATCCTCCCAAGTATTCGAGGAGCACAACAATGCTGAGCTTTGTGTGTGCTGCAACAAGTGAGGAACTGAGGCACAGAAGACACTGCAAACCAGAATTTCCCAAATGACACTGGCTTCTGAGCCTGACAAACATTTTCAGAAGAGATTTTGAGCTTTTACCTGAACATTAAAATAGCCAGATATATATTAAAATGCAAAATCATAAAATAAGAGATTAGTTTAGATTAGCAGTGACACTTTGGGGTCATCTTGTTCAACTCCCTGCTCCTTGCAGGGCCAATTACCTAATTAGAGGAGGCTGCTCAGGACCTTATCTCCCTGAGCTTTGAAAATATCCCACATTTCACAGTCCCCTCGAGCCACTCTTGCAGTGTTTTGACCACACTTTAGGTGCAATTTTTTTCCATATATTAAACTTAAATGTCTGTTGTTGCAAACTGTGACCTTTGCCTCTGGTCCTTTTGCTATACACCCCACTTGTAGTATTAGTAATAGAGATTACTTTGATTCTCACAGCCTTACCTTCTCCAGCTGAAAATTCCAGCTCCTTCAGCATCTTCTTGTGCAACCCCATGACCATTTAGGTGGGGGGACTGGACTCGCTCCAAGTTAGTATCTTTCTGGCCCCAAACTGGACATGGTACTCCAGATAACAGCCTTGAGAGAGTGGAATAGAAGGAATATTTTTTTTAACTTTCTGGGCTTGTTGAGGCAGGGCTGTTGAATGTACAGAAGGTACAGAAGTGGGATTCAGTGTCTCTTAAAAAGGATTTGGGTGGGTGAAGAGAGTGCCAGGAAGAAGTCTAATTTCTAAGAAGTGATCAGGAGAGAAACCCTCATATAGAATATAACATTAAAATGTGCAGAAGAGAGTTGCACAGGCAGCAGTAGAAGATCTAGGCATTTTCAAAAGAGATCATTCAGGCAAAATTGGAGGGGAGAACCACTCCAGTCTCAAGTACCAGCTATTCAGAAGTAAATGTAGAAGTGAAATTAATACACTCCTTTCAGCTCAGAACACTATTTTAGTGCAGGACACTGTCTAACCAAACAAAGTTTATGATGATTGCTTCAGTCCAGCTAATCTTAACCTGATTTAAAGGTGTATAATATACCAGGGAGTAGAAAAGTAACATCACTTACAACTCTCTCATTCCTTGTCAGGTTAGCAGAGACTTATCACTATGGCTCTTATATTCTCTGCTCTTTAGTTTAAAGTAAGCTCTTCACACTGTGGTGTAAGTCTGTAAGCTGTTAATCTCTTCATGGTATGTATTTTTGGCCAGATATGTACAAAATTACTAGGTGGTTTACTGGGGTTGAATACATCAACCTTTTCTCAGTAGCCTGTCATTGTCTCTGGCAAGAAACATATGGGGAAGTGAAGCTCAAAAAGGGAAAACCACTAGATTGTCAGAACTGTTGGATGGATGGGAGGCTGATCAGAGCCAAGAAAAATTTTAATAAGTGGAAAGGTTTACAATGTGAGAATGATAACAAGCACAGAAACAGGGAAGGAGAGCGTCCTAAAGACAGTGGTGAAGACACTAGATGCAACATGCCATGCTCTCACACTCTCTTTCCCCCTTTCCTCTCTCCCTCAATCTCCCCAAAGGCAAATCTAACCTTGTTTGCACAGGAGCGCTGCCAGCAGAGAACCCCAAAAGGACAAGCCAAAGCAGCAGATCCCTGGAGTACCCTGAACACACACCACTTTTTGCTAGGCTGAACAAGACAGAAATCTATTACTTAATCTTGCTGCCACTCCAAGATTGTTCCCAGCAGTATATTTTACAGTACTTTGTCCAGGATGGTTTTAAAACATCCAAGTGATGAGACTTCCACCAGTTTACTTGGGGGAGCTATTTTACAGGTTAACAGACATCACCATTAGCACTATTTCTTGTCATATGCATCAGCAGCTCTCCCATAAATAATTGCTAACTCTGCAACTATGCTACAGGCACAGGGAAGGTAAAGGAATACAAACAAGGAGTCAAACGTTCAGGAGAATGAAGGAATAAAAAGATCGTGGCTCCTCCAGGAAGATATGGAATTTAGTTGGCTTCTGGACACTTGAACAAGTGACAGAGAGGTAAACTGGTTATCTCTGAATTCATCCCTGAATACATGTGAGGTATCCAGGAGGGTTCAGGCACAGAGGGAGACTGGGCTGCTCAGGCTGGTGAGTTCAGATGTGCCAGGATGTAGCAGAATTGGCTACAGGTGCCTCCATTCCCCTGTAAGGCCTCCCCTAACTGAATTACCTCACATCTATCATGGAGTGAAAGTATAATTAGGAGAGTTACAGCAGAGCAGCTTAGGGTGTTCTGTGTTACTGCTCTTGCATCTAAGGAAATGAATGTATGACCAAGTGAGTAATGTCTCATTTCAGGTATCTTACATCCTTTTTGCAAAGCTATTCCTGCTCTTCAAGTTCTTCTCCTTCTGCAGAGGTCAGCACCTCACACAATGTGTATTTAGCCATGTCTGAAGTGTTCTTCATAAATAAAACCAATATCTATCCCTCTTAGCCCCTGATGGCAAATCAGCACCTTTGATAGGCAGCAGGTACCCTGCATTCAGCAGCTAATTCAACACTGATAATGGCTGTGACACTAATCCCTTTTCAAACTTCCTTGCTGTAATATTTCACTCGACATTACCATTTGGCAAGAAATTCACTAATTTTACTGTAGCACGCTGAGCGATGCCACCTCTGTTTCTTTCATTCCTTGTTACTATCCATGTATATCAACTCTTTAATAAAGGAAACCCAACCACAGAAGGCATCATGCAGGCAGCATTTCTCTTAGAATACAAAAACAATTAGCATCATTAGTGGATACATTACTGGTGATAATCTCACTGAATGACATACACATAACACAAGAGCTTTTTGAGCAGATGAGATGATGTCTCTCTCACCAAAAAAAAACCAAAACCAAAACACACACATAAAAACCCTCCCACAACCCCCAAAAAACCCACAAAAACCCAGCAGCAATCTATTTAGAATTTAGCAAATAGGGAGCAGCCCATGGTCTCTGGCTTTAGAGAGAGGCCATCTGACCTCAGGACCCTGTTCCCTTTTTTGATCAATGTGGAACAGTTCATTAAATGTTTTCTTGTAATTAAACTAATATAGTTTAAGCAGTCCTGGAGCAATGCTTCCCCTGGGATCTTCTTCCACCTCTTAGTAGAAAGGAAAGAAGTTTTTCTTAATGTTCAGACGTCACAATTTTTCCATCTCTAAAGTTCATCCTGTTATGCAAAGCCCCATTGTACTAAGCCTGCACAAAGTCTCTTCCTCTTGGGATTTTCCCTGAATTTATTTGGAGATGATCATCATATGTCCTCTAGTTGCTTCTTTACCAACACGTGCACATAGCTTGCTCTTTTAATCTTTCCTTATCAATCAAGCCTTCCTACTACCTTTAATAATTCTGCCTCCTCTCTGAACTCTGTCCAGGTTTTCAGTATCTTTCCAGTGGCAGCGTGTTCAGAAGCACAGGAGATGCCAGATGCATCTGCAGCTATGTAGAGTAGGCACTTTGTTCATCTGCTCTGCTGCAGAGCATCTTCAACTACATTGCCCACCTATCTTACCACCTTAAGAATAAGAATTGAGGTTTTTTTTGAAAGCTGTGTGCCACATTATGAAATCTTTTGTGATTTACTTCTTTATATTCAATCCAAAAAGAAATAATTTTGTGATTCATAAGTCAAAGCATTCAGTTACCAAGCCAAATGCCTGAAAACTCAAATATGAGTTTTATTTAGTTTATATTAGTTTATGCCTAGGTTAGCATCAAAATGAGTTTGGTATTATAGGATGAGCTACCAAAGATAGCATACAAAAATGCAATATTATACTTCTACCAATGTTTAGCAAGCAGCTTCTATTAGGCTTGAGAGAACAACAGATGTCTTTGGCTTCTGCAAGCATTGCAATCTATCAAGTAATTGGTGTGTCCAAAAGTGAATGCTTTGTCACTAATTGCAGATCATATCAGACAAAAAAAAAAAAAGATAATCAGAAGCAGAAGTGATAGGAAAAAGAGAAGAGAAAAATGGGAGAATGGCAAAGTACAAATATGAAAAGAGCCTTCAGGCTTGCCAGGGTTTGAGCATGCATAAAGGACGAGAGAGAAGAAATGAATGAAACCTGGAGGAAAATGGTATTCTGCTGTCTCAGAAGCAGCATAAGCAATGTTTAAAGTTGAGCTCAGGGTTCTCCACAGTGCTGAAACCACCTAAAGCAGACAGTTGCCACAACATGAGTAATAAAATGCTTTCCCTAGTGATTGATTACACAGTGTTGTAGTTATAGTCAATAAACCCAACTCTGCTGTGTCAATTTGCTTTTTTTCAGGTTTTCTTTCAAACTGTTAACAAACAGTTAGCATTCATCACCTGAGATCTGTAATTAAGACTAGGTGTATTTCCCAGAGATACATACACAATTTAGATTCCCTTTAGGAATCGGGGTTAGTGGTTTTTTGGCCTGTAGTGTGAAGGAAATGAAACTAAATGTACAACATGACATCTTATGGCCTTAAGATCCAAAACAGTTATTCCTTCTCATTATTTTTCCTTGGAATATTCCAAGCAAAATCTAGTAGCTGCATTGTTGGGTTTGTTGGGGTTTTTTTGTGTTTTGTTTTGTTTTTTTGTAGTTGTAGTTGGTTTGTTTTGTTTTTTTTTTTTGTTGTTGTGTTTTGTTTTTTAATAATCTGCTCTTGTAGCTGACTTTTCTCTGGGTGTTTTTGATTCTTCTTTTTATTCATCCCTACTGGGATTTGAACCTCTCCCCCAGTTCAGCACTGAGTGTGAATTTCATTAATGTGCTGTTTACTTATCTTCCAGACCAATTAATGAGGGTGATAAATGAGATAGGACATAACACCAATCCCTTTGGCACCCCAGTAGCTACCTCCCCCAAATTAAAACACTGCCATTTGTCATTACCATTTGCTAGTGTTCTTTCCACCAATTTGTAGGCCCTGTGGCAGTACTCCTACTGAAGCCAATCTCTATTAATTATTCAAGTACATCCAAGGGAGATGCAATATCAAATACTTTATGGAAAACCAAAACTCAGTATACCAACTGAATTTCCAGTAGGCACCACTACCTTAATCCTTTTAAAACGTTTTATATCTGTTTGTGAAGATTTATTATTTTATTATTTGTACTTTGCTGGCGCCTGAAGGATCCAACTAGACTGAGGACCCATTGTCATGTTTGTCACTAAAATTGTGTCTGCAGCTGTTTAGTGATTCTCTTTCCTCCTCATTCCTCTCATATTCGCTTCATTTTCACCCCAAGGATAGAATTTAAATTAGTGAAACTTTAATTGCTAGGATCACCAGCAATTCCTTTTATAGAAAATCAGGTACATTTTTTTGTATTTTGCATATTTGCTGCTTCCACTTTATCTCTTTCAAAAAACACTTTATTATGAGTCATGTTTGCATGAAAACAGGCTCCTCTCTCTCTTTCTCTACCATGCATCTGCTCCTGCTGTGCATTCCCCACTGGCATCTGTATCACTGATAATCCTGTGCCTGAGAAGTCCCAGTAAGTTGCATGGAGATGACTGTTGTCACACTTGGAGGATTAAATAGGAAATAAGCAGCAGGAGCATATCATCTCTCAAGGAACTGAGACCCCATCTTGTCTGTGGTGGAAAATGCTAAAGACAGATTTTTTTTTTAAAATATCATTGTGCTTCTTGTTACAAGAATGTAAGACTCTGTGTGCCAAACTGAAAATATACTGATTCAAAAGGAGGAGAGGAATGGATATTTGAACAAGCCTGGTTACACCCCGAGCCCAAGGACAGATGAGTTGTGTGAAAAGACCTCATACATCAGCTTTAGTCTGTGGAAGACACAAGGGTGCACTTTGCCTGTAAATGTACAATTTCCTTTTTCTTTTTTTTTCTTTTTTCCTTTTAAATGAAGGAGATTAGTTTATTCACGATCTTCCACGTGTCCCTATTCCTGGAACAGCTTGGTAGCAGTGTCTGACAGAGATCCCATCTTCCCTCTCACCCAGATGAATCTGCACCCTGGACTGGAAAATATTTCAAGGAAACACTTCAGAATCTTCTCCTTGGTCAAGGAGTGGAGCTTGGAGGAAATATTTTTTCCCTACCTATTAAAACCATGTGACTACATTTATTTTTTTTTTTTCCTCCCACTCATGCAACAGGAGTCTTCCCAGAATTGCTCCAAGTGTCCCAGGGAGTATAAGGAAGCCATTTATTGGTCTCAAAAACTCACAGATCAGCTGCACTCTGAATTTTTTTAAGACCCTTATTTGTCACAGGACAAAGAACAAATGTTTCCAGTCCTGCTGTGTTCTTACAGATGCTGTGGAACTTCTTCCTTAGCAAGGTGCTTAGTGATGTGACAGCATTCTCCTTCATGGTGCTTGAGGAATCTTGGCTACTCAGCAGCACCTTTCCTGAGTTAGACATCTGGGCTAGTGATGGAGTGGAATCAGATCTCAGCTCTAGCCCATCCTGACTCCTGAAATGGCCTGCTACTGCCTCTTAATACTCCTCCAGTGTAAAGGGAAATATTTAGTACCCCTCTTTCAAATAATCTTCCTTATAACCTGCCTTTGTTTCTCCCTCTGCTGACAATGTGTGCGGGCTGACGGCCAAGGGAGGTTAGGCTGTATTTTATGCTCTATATCCAGTAAGTAGACTTGGGCTCCTGCATCTAATACTGAATTTGATACCACCCAATCTCAGCAAAGTGGTGGATGCCCCATCTCTGGAAGTGTTCAAGATCAGGTTAGATACGGTTTTGAGCAATCTGATCTAGTGAAAGATGTTTTTGACCATGGCAGGGGGGGTTCAACAAGATGACCTTTTAAAGATTGCTTTCAACCCAAACCAGCCTATGATGCTATTATGCAGTTCAGTTTGTTGGGGTTTTTTGTTTGTTTTGTTTTTGTTTGTTTGTTTGTTTGTTTTTCTGTAGAGGGAACCAAAATAGGAACATCTAAGTGTGAGACACAGTTGAAAAAAAGCTCTTTAACTTTTTTCCATCCAGAGTATTCAGTTAGAGTAAACCCATTTCCTTTGATGCTGTCAGTAGGCTGTTTACCCAGAGGGGTTCAAAGATAGTTTCTGCCTGCTTCTCCCTAACCCTGGTATTATTCAAGAGTCAATAATTCAATTCCAAACAATGCAGTGACAATGAAGTGGAATTGTTTTAATGGTGTTTACTTGTTCTTAATGATGTGGTATATCCCTGTCTCCCTGTTACAGACAGCAGCAGATGATAAAGAAGGGAGAAACTACACAGTAATGCAGACAGTAAAATCAAAGAGACACTCCCATTGAGATGAAAGAGAGACTCCTGCTAGTTTCTGAAAACTCTCAAATGTAGGATTTTTGCTGTCACAGTTGAGGTCTCTCCGTCAATGAGGATGTAACTGTATAACCAAAGAAAATTTCAAAGCAGTTCAATACCCTTTTTAATACCACCATTCTACCCCCTGAAGAAAGTTTTTGGCCAAACCAGGATACTTCTCTGCTTTCTGTCTCTTTTTTATTCATTCCTTTCCGATTTTATATTCCCAAATGCTATTGCATGCTGGATCAGGCAGATGTGACAAAGTAATGTTGTTGGAAAAATTATATACATAAGAGAGCTCAAAGCCATCAAGACTAGAGAGACATCTGGTAGGAAGCCTGTCTGGGGGAGTCCCAGCTGCCAACACTGACTGGGAGACTGGCTACATGAGGGTGCTGAGAAGTATGAGAGTTTGGAATATCATGTAATATCATCCTGCCTGATATTACAAAAACTCTTCATCCTCAGGTGAAGTATAGGACAAAAACTAGAAATAATCAGGTTATAAGCAAAGGCATGATGGCACAGAGAGAAAAAAAGCTGGAAGTAATTTTATGCATACATCTACCTTTTTAGTAGAAGTCTAGGAAGATAGAAATATTTAGATCTAAATTAATATAAAGACACAAAAAACATGTTGGGAGTTTGGTGGAAAGAGAAGCAGATGGACAATGTAATACCATTAAAAAAAAAATATACTGGAAAGACCAAATGGGCTCTATAGATTAAAAGATGGTACTAGAGCCTAATTGGTGCTTTGAGTAAAGTCAGATTAACAAGCAAACCTTGTCAAAAAGTAACAGAACCCCTGTGAATTTAACTCCAGTCCCATGTAGGAAAAATAAAGCAGTAAGGCTGCATTATGGACTGCTTGATGAAGATGGGGATAGAGATTGACACACTGAGGGAGGTGAAGGAAGGCAGGAATGAATGATGAAAGAAGAATGCAATTGTCTTAGTTTACCGAGTAAACTTTAGAGAGAGGTGCAATGTGTAGGCTGAATTTTCAGAATGCCAATTTCTGTTTTATTCAAGTACTAGACAGGGAAAGGAGAAGTTCTGACCATTGTGCAGCACTTGGTGGTTCTCTGAGAGCTGTCAGGACCAGTGGCAATACTGATTTTAAGTCCAACATCTCTATTCCTCTTGCAAGAGCAAAAAGGCCTGCTGTGTGGTCATGAATTTTTAAAAAGCTGAACTACACAAAAATGAAGGGGTCTTGTTAAAAGAAGCTAAACTGAGTGGTTGAGGTACAAAAATATTTTTTGGGGAATTGCCAAGGCTGTTCAAAGATACTGTGCCAAATGATCAGAGCAAACTCATACTACCTATTTCAATAAAAGTTTGAGAGAACAAAAGATAACAGTCCTAGCTTAACAGAAGTGTAAGGGAACTTTCTTAGGAATAGGAAGGCATCATTCAGAAATCACAAATCTGTGTTCTACTAAAAGCTAAAAAAACCAAACCCCTAAGGGACAATAGTCTAAGAATGCTGACATTCAGTAAGGGAGTCCAAAAAAATAACTTGTTTCAACTTGCAAAAAAGAGACACTAATTATAAATCATGTTGCTGCATCTTAGAGGATAAGAGACTTCTAGAGTATCTGTAAGGCCAGGGCAAAATCTAGGAGCAGGAGGCTTCAAAGCCAGCAAAATTGTAGCAGAAAAAAACCCTTTAGGCTGCCTGACTGCACTGAACATGAAGAGCTTGGGGAAGTTTTCACAACCAAACCATTCTTTTGTGAGTTCATCTTTATGTGAAGGTAGTTGATCTCTGATGGCTATCGTCCACATACTGTTCTGAAAGGCATTCCACAAGGTTCTCAGTGACAAAAATCCCAACCTCTCATGTGATAAAAGCAGATGTCCTCATACAGACATGTAACTAAGACAGGAAAGGAAGGTTAAGAGTAAATAATACTTTGAAGAGAAGTGATATTCCTTGGAGCTTCATCATCTGTGTTCAGACTCATGCTGTTCATGAGTGCATAAATGATCTAGAAAAAGAGAATTGTGAGATGTTTGCTAATGCTGAACTATTTTAAGTTACAAAAAACATGACTGTGAAACTCTGTAAAAACCTACAGCAAGCAACTGGGTTTAAAGTAACATCATTTGAAGCAATGCATATTAGGATAAAATTCTAATTTTACATATTTAATGATGGGTTCTGAACTGTTCATTACCATCAGGAATGAGATCTTTAGATAATAATAGATAGTAGTACAGAAATGTCAGTTAAGTGTACAGCAGTAGCCAAAAGCAATCACAGTGCTGGAAGTTTTGAGGACAGGATAGCAATCACAACAAGAAATATATTAATGCCATTAGAAAATCCATTGTACACCTGCATTTTAAAGAGTGAGTTCAGGCTGGTCTCTGTCTCAAAGAGACAGCAGAATCAGAGAAGGTTCTGAAAAGTCAGCAAAATAATCAAAGGCATTGAATAGCTTTCCCTATGTGCTATACAAAATGTATTAGGACTCTTCAGCCTAGAGAAGAAACAATAATGGAAAGGCATAGCACAGCTTTGTTAAACACTGGAAGCACAGAGAAGCCTTGGCCATTTATTGGCTATGTGATTATGTACTGTAGAAAGGGAACAAGCACCATACCTTATGATGCAATTTTTCCAACCTTGGTGCATATTGGGTATTCTCTGGAATTATTAAAAAGTCCAGTAGTACAACCAATACAGTACAGTTAACATCATTATTGTTGAACTGCTTGAGATGAAAACATTGTATTTGCCTCAGTGACATGATTTTACATCATGAAAGCAGACAACTTTAACAACTTATTAAATTCCCAGATATGTCTATATGTGCAGCAAATTGGACTGTATACTTGGGGTTAGCTTGTGAGGAATAGCATAGTGAAATAACACTCAAGCAACATTGTAGAAGGACCTGAGAAGTTGTACTGGTTTAATTCATAGGCTGAATCCCTGAATGTCCAGCCAAGCTGAGCTGAAAACATTTCAGGTTGCCAATTAAAGGTTAAAGCCCACATTACACTGCGTAGTTTAAGGTTTAGAGTCTGATTAAAGTTTCCACAGAGAAATGTGCCCCTGCACATGCACACACACCCAGGAGCAGACACACACGCACAAGAACAGAAGAACTCTGTGAGCTTTTCTAATTGCTGGCATGAATTTGCTATATGCCTCTTGTGCTCACATAGCAGGTGGGATATATCAGGCATACAGACAAACAAGAAATGAAATTCCAAATAAACTAAACCTTTTAAAGTACTTGGAAAGATGAGTGATAACTGCAGTAGCATTTGCAATGCCTTAAGGCAAATAAGCTGGAGTGGTGAGCTTACGAAATCTAGAGATGAAGAGGCCAGTGTCTGTCTGTCCTAAAGCAGTGACTCCCACAAGGTAGCTCTTACTGGAATATGTGTTTCAAACCCAGTGTTTTACAGACAGAGAAATGCATGTCAGGCTCCAGGGTCTGTAGTTCAAGTATAGTGTGTGGGCTTTCTCTGTGCTTGAAGGATTTGGCTACAAGCTTATCAATATTTCACAAAACATGAGTCATGGCTGCTCCACATTCTCCTGTCTGTAATTGCTTGTTCAGCACTCTGGAAATCTCTATAAATTCAATATAGACATTGCTATTAACACCTCATATGACTCTTCTGTCTTTGTACTTTGTCTTTCTGTTTGAAATATCCAAGCAAGGCTGAGACAGGACCTGTTCCTACTCTAGGTCCTTCTTAATTAGTACCAGCTAGGCTGAATGCATGTGCAAGCCCAACTGCAGTAGAGAGGATCCTTCAATATGGAGGGATATAAAAAGTGAATTCTGGTGCTTACACAGCATGTTAAATAAAATACCATTTTCAGTTCAGGCAACTGACCTACTGACTGTTAAGGCTCCATCTAACTCAAGGCTTGGGCTCACACTGGTACCCGAACTCCTCAGCTGACAATATTTACTTATAGTCTGGAACGTGGCAACTTGCTGTGTAGGTAAGAGAATGCAGGTAAATCCTAAAAGTGCTCCAGCCCCCCAGGCTTACATCTTCATATGCAGTACTGAACCCAGTGCCTCGAGACACTTAGCTTCAAACAGCTCTCAAAGCTTATAAAAGCCACCTCATGCTTTCCTTCCTATAGCTGCAACCAAGGTCAAAGTGTTACATTAGTGGTCACAAGTGGGTGACCAAAGTAAATAAAACTGAATTACAGAATTACAGAATGTTAGGGGTTGGAAGGGACCTAGAAGATCATCTAGTCCAACCCCCCTGCCTGAGCAGGGTCACCTAGACC
>JAOEGS010016497.1:3423-27591 GCA_025447755.1 Corythornis vintsioides | reverse complement strand
TGCCTCTCGTCCTGTCATTGGATGACATTGAGAAGAGTCTGGCTCCATCCTCCCTACACTCACCTTTAACATATTTACAGATATATTTATGAGGTCCCCCCACAGTCTCCTCCAGGCTAAAGAGCCCCAGCTCTCTCAGCCTCTCCTCATCAGCTTCTTTATCCTGATCAGGTGGCCTGTAGTAAACACCTACTACAATGTCTCCCATACTAGTCTCCTTCTTAATCTTTACCCACAAGCTTTCAACCTGCTCCTCATAGTCCCCCAGGGAGAGCTCCATACATTCCAATTGCTCTCTCACATAGAGAGCAACTCCACCACCTCACCTTGCCTTGCCAGCCTATCCTTCCTAAAAATGACACAGCCAGCCATGACAGTGTTCCAGTCATGTGAGCTGTCCCACCATGTCTCAGTGATTGTCTTGGAGGAAGATGAAGAGCAGGTTCAGAAGAACAAGAATAATCTGTGACTACTGTAATTTCACATGGCAGTGCCTGACAGGTCTTGGAGAGCCCCCTTGGGTATTTGGCCCCTTAAGCTTATATATACAAAAGACTTTACAGGTAATTGACAAAAGAAGGAATGTGAGCTTTATCTTTACATGATACAATTTTTAATGAGATTATTGTGGAGTGAACACTTGAATAAAATGCTAAGGTCACACACACCAGAGTTATGTAAGCCAGAATAGTGAAGACTACAAATAAGAACTGTGTGTTTAAAATACTGTAATTATAACTGTAAATTCTACTTCAGCCCAAGGTTTTACAGCAAAGCTGTAAAAAGTAAAATCGATTTTAATCTTTAAAGGCACTTTGCTACATTCTTTTTCTTCAAGGCTAAACCCAACTAGGTCAGTACAGGTAGGAGCTGAAAAAAATACGAGCTTTCTACCTAAGCAATAAATATTATCTTCAGTATCAAAAGCTGGATTGGTACCAAGTACACTGCATGGCTCCTTGAGGAATCTCAGTCCTGGGTCTGAGCATCTATCAGAGATGAGCAAAGGCATGGGTGGGGGGAAAGTGTGCTGAATCAATAGCAAATATCTCACCCATGACCTTTGGTGATTATCAGGTAGCAAGGGCAGTTGGTGTTTCTTGGTCTTAATGTGGATCCATTACTCTTGCTGGGGGTATAGCCTTGGGTGGAAGGACTGCTTATGTAAAACTTCTGTTTTGGGGTTCTCCTTCTTCAAACCTCAAGGGAAGAAAGCTCTCTTGATTTGAACTGATACTAACCCTTCAATTACACACTGCAAACCTGCTAGCCCATGGTACAAAACCCTTTTGCAGGATCACCTCTACATTGAAGGTTACAAAGTTGAGCTCAGAGTTCAGTGTTTTCTCTGCCCTTTTTCAACACTGGAGATGAGGGAATGGGGATGCAGGCATAATTAAACTTTTGTCCTTGAGTACCACTTCATGTGTAGCTTTCATCACATCTGAAAATGGGCATGTTGCTATGGTTTCAGAAATAAGGATGGACATCTTATTTCCTTCTGTTACTGTTTCTATCTTCTTTTACTCTACTAAAAATTAATAATGAGTTCTAGAGGTAGAAAGATCATATTTCATAGCAGTAAGTATTTTATTAGTGATAAGCAAAAATCTTCCTAGAAACTTCAGACATGCTTATTTTGGACTCAAGTGGCCATTTAAGAATGCCCTTGCTGGTAACTCAGTATTAGTAAGAGTTGGTTGAATAGCATTCAATGGATAATTAATTTGACAATTGTTACAACTTTTTAGAAACAAATTACCCATCTAGTTTAAAAAATATTATTCACAAATAGGACAGAGTGAGCTATTCAATATATTAATCTATTGCTTGTTTTGCAATATATGTGAATAATTATATTAAATTATTATTTATTGACTTCTAATTATTAGCAATATTAGTGCAATGGTGTAAGTAGTCAGGGACAAACATAATCTTCTGATGGATCTAAAAAGTTGGACTAAATCATGGTGAAAATGGACCTTGCCCATAATTAAAGGGATAATTACTATTAATTTGATGATCTTTGGATTAGAAGTGACATATTTATGCTTATACTCCTAGTGCCTGGAATCAGAGAACTCCAGAAGTCTTTTTCTCTGTATGACTGAGGTGAACACCTTGTTGAGACCCAATAAAGCCTTGTGCAGGGTCCTGCACTTTGGTCACAACAACCCTATGCAACACTACAGGCTGGAAATCTGCCTGGTGGAAAAGGACTTGGGGGTTATGGTCAATGAACATGAGCCAGCAGTGTGCCCAGGTGGCCAAGAAGGCCAATGGCATCCAGGCCTGTGTCAGAAATGGTGTGGCCAGCAGGAGTAGGGAGGTGATTGTCCCCTGGTACTCAGCACTGGTGAGGTTGCACATTAAATACTGGGTTCAGTTCTGAGCCCCTCACTGCAAGAAAGTCACTGAAGTGCTGGAGTGGATCCAAAGAAGAGCAGTGAAGCTGGTGAGGGATCTACAGAAGAAGTCTTATGAGGAGTGGCTGAGGAAGCTGGGGTTGTTTAGCCTGGAGAAAAGGAAGCTAAGGGGACACCTCATCACTCTCTACAATGACCCGAAAGGAGGTTATAATGAGGTGGGTGTCCATCTCTTCTTCTAAGTAACAAGCAACAGGATGATGGGAAATGGCCTCAGGTTATGCCAGGAGTGGTTTAGATTGGATAATAGGAAAAAATTCTTCACTGGAAGCATTGTCAAGCGTTGGAACAGGCTGCCCAGGGATGTGGTTGAGTCACCATTCCTGGGAGTATTTATAAGACTTAGAGATGTGGTGCTTAGAGACAGGGTTTAGTGGTGGACTTGACAGAATTAGGTTTATGTTTAGACTCGATAATTTTTCCAACCTAAATAATTCTATGATTCTATGAAAATTAAAACTGGCATAGTAGTGTCAACATGAATATGCCAGTAGCCTAAACCAGCATCTTGGAGGACTGTTCTTAGCTGTTGGAATGTAATGTCAACCTAATGCAGATGGGGGCAATTTTATTAATCTTAACTACCTCGGGACATTATTGCAAATCAGATCTCACTGTAGCCCATTAGTTGCCTCCAAGGGGTGGGCTGCTGGAAGTAAGAGCATTTAGCCACCAACTAGATAGCCAGAGGTGTCACAGAGTGCTAAGCTGACCCCTGCCATGCCTTCCCCTAGCACCACCAGGGCATTGAGCATGTGGCTCCACAGAGCACTGTGGAAAAAGAACATTGGGTTGTAACACAGCTCATCTGCTTGTTCAAAACATAGCAAGTTTTCTTTTCTGAAAAGAAAACTCTAGATGATCTTCTAGGTCCCTTCCAACCCCTAACATTCTGTGATTCTATGAGCTGCACTTTGCTGAGCACTTCTTAAGCCCTTTTTTACTCTTTTAATGGGGAAGCAAACCAATTTAATAAAGGAGGAACCAGAAATTGCCTTGCTGTATACCCTAAAAGCAGGGCTTTACCATGAAGAGGCTAAAATTCTTCCCAAGACACCTTTGAAACCAACACCACATAAGATCCATTATGGCTTTCTTCAGCTTTCTGAGAAGTTCAGTTCTTCTGAAAGGACAATTTAGTTCAGAACCTAGTGAATTTAAGTGGAATAAACAAAAACTAGTGTTGCAAATCCATTATTTTCTTTTTCAAGGAAAAGGTTCTTTTCCTTTCTTTTTTCTAACATTCTCTGTAGGCATTCCTTTTCTCTAGTTTTCTGTCAGAAATCATCACATGTACATGTATATGGTCATATTATACTCTTTTCAGTCTTCCCCATCGTTTACTTTTGCTATTCATTGAAAATCAGGACTTGTGAAATATCATTTGATACTGAAGTAAGAAACTTTATGGCAGAAAGCAGGCTTAAAAAAAAATATTTTTTCAATGACATAATGTGTACCTGAAAAGTCCAAATTGTTATTTTCGGATTGTGCCCTGTGGAGTAGTCTGTGGTAAGTGGAGCTGTCTCCATGGTCCAGCACATCTCTCCTGTGTCCTGATTGGGTTAGGTCTTATTATAGTCCTGAATACAGAAGGCAATTTACTTAAGACTAGATTGGAAACTTAGAAATGCTTCACGGAGATGAGTTACATCCACAAAATGCAAATTCCATATGATCAGGAAGGGAAGTCACCCCTCCCAGCGTATATATTTATTTATTTTCTGGCTGAAAGCTTCTTGCTAAACATGAAGGCAATCTTTGAGCACTGAACTGTAACTTTGCTGGGCTGCCTTCTTGCTGATAAAACTTGAAAAAGCAATTTAGTCTCTTGGGCCTGTTTAAGAATTTACAGTGAAGAAAGAGGAGGGGTAGAAAGACAAGCCACATCCTCCTACCTCTCTCAAATTCCTGCCTGTATTTTAAGAAATGAGTTAGAAGGGACTTTTTGTGGTGAGGGGGTGGGGAGGGCAGCAGGGGCAACACATGCATGACCCAAGGGAATGCCAGTGTTTCCCTTATTATTGCAGTGTCTTCCTGACCCTTATTTTAGAGGCAGGCTTCCAGCCATCACTTGGCTCTCCAGGAGGAGAAGCAGGGAAACCATCAGAGCAGCTCCATGACTGTCTGCTGAGCTATCAGCTCCATGCTGACAGAGAACTCACCCCTGCCCCCCTCCCCTTGCACACATACATGCACCCACATGTTTGCAAATGATACCACAGAGTCCTGCGAGCACATCCATTAACACAAACCCCAGTATTTCTCAGAAGACTTGTTGGAGTATCTTAGCCATTAATTTATATGTTGAGGTAGGAAAGAAAACAGGATTTGTGAGGATGGGACCCTGAGAGCTTCTGTGGAGGGAAAGGGTTCCACCTTTTAAAATACATTACACTGGAGGAATTAAAGAACTTGAGAGTTTTTTCAAAACAGCTCTACTATGCAGAGTGAGCACAAAACCCAGCACTTCTGTGCTGCTTCAACCAAGTAGTGTTTTCAACTGAAGGTACAAAAATCTGTCATGCACCCAAAACTCAAGTGTCTAAGTGGCTGGTCAAGGGATACACTCCTTTCTTCCCATAGCAGTTCCCTGAAGCTGTTGCATCACTGCTTCCAACTTTCTGTCAGGGAAGAGATTTCCTACCATGACCGAGGACAACTTAGAAGCAGCTGTCGAGTGCTGTGGTCAGACTAGAGCATGAACCTAGCTTCAGCTCTCTCAGGAGGCTTCAGGATTTGGGCAACCACATTTGCCTTGATTCAGGGGACATTACTGATACTTCATACATCATAATAGGTGTCATGTTGCTCTAAAATTAGTAGATTCATGTCCTAAAGAAGTTCCTCTGTGTATGATGACTCTAGAGAGGTAAGTCCAAGATGCCTCCTTTCTGGAAACTCACCCTGTGATGTGTTCAGCACTTTAAGGGAATCTCCAGGCACTGCTTGTGCCAGACCTTAGAAGGGGTGCTCTCTTGTGCTCACTGAGCACAACACTGCTCACAACAACTGAGCTCACAACACTGCTCCTAATGGGTTGCATTGGACATCCAGGACAAACTGTCTGCTTTTTGTTCTCTGTTTTTCCCAGAGAGGCTTCTCTGTAAAGTGCTATGTACTCTGCTATCTGATCAATAGATGTTCAGTCTTCCATCTAACCCAATAATTACCCTTGTTTTCTACAAACAGGCTGGTTTTGTGTGCAGATGGTGGGAAGTGGGACAGAGGGGCTGCTGTACCTGTGTGACACTACAGGAATCAGCACGACTGCAGATGGAGAGCCAGTCTGTAGGAGGAATGGTGACTCATGACTCTGTTTCACACTGAAGGTATTTTTAAGATTTACTTTTTAGTAACATTTACAGACAAAATATATAAAACAAAACAGAAACACTGGAATCAGGAGATACATTCATTGAGTGGCATAAAACTAGCACACAGCTTAGAAGGAAATGTTACATAAAACAAAACAGAAACACTGAAATCAGGAGATGGATCCATTGAGTGGCATAAAACTAGCACACAGCTTAGAAGGAAATGTTACAAGTGCTCTTTAATACTTCCCATCTTCTTAATTTAGGAACAGAGATGGAGAAGGAACTTTATCTGGCCTATAAGAAATGCTTCAGATGGAATAATCCTGCGTGGAATTGCAGGTAATTACTGCAGGTAATCCCTGTTGTGTTCCTTTTAGGACCTAGGTCTTAAAACCAAAATAAAAGCCTAAATCCCATGGCAATGACATCGATACAAGGTGCTTGTGATTTATAGGGTTGACCCCAAACTGCACAATTTGTCACCTAAGACCCAAGGTCCTGCCTTGCATTTATACCCTGTATTGATATTATATGAGCAAGCTGGAGACAGTGGTCTGAGATGTGCCCTTCAGCCCTCAAACTTGAGGTCACTTTTCCTTCTAGCAGACCTGCCTGAAGCCTGAGATTCTAGGGTACTTTCCAAGAAAACAGGATAAATGTTCTGGTCTGCATCTCTCCCCTTCATGAAACAAGCACTAAAAGCTCCAGGAGAGATACTGCTTGCAGGCAACTGAGTTAGCTAGCATAGTAACCCTGTGTCTACTCTGTATCTTAAAAGTGCTTTGGAAAAAACATCAGGCAAATAGAAAAAGACTACAGAAGGCTAAATCCTCTTTTTGTATCTCAGCCCTCCCAAGAAAGATGTATGCTGTTTATGATAAAGTAACACTGGCAGGCTCTGTGCTGAGTATGAGAAACTGTTTTGTGAGCTGAAAGCATTGCCAATATCTTTTGGGAAAATGGACTCTGTCTGGCATTAAACTGAATGCCTGCTCCTTCGGGATGAAAAGTGACAGTTAAGTAATGGCAGAAGAGTTATGGCAGCTAAAAATAAAGGGTGATCTAGAGGAAAAAATGGGGTGAGGAATAGTTTAATGTTGGAGGAATTCTCGAGTTTCCTTTTCTCACCTTCCTGAGCACAAAAACTCTGCTTGATCGACAGGGCCAACGCTCTCTTACTAGTTCCTTCTGCTGCAGCATCTTTACAGACCCTGTCAACTAGTTGCTACTTTGAGGTGCAGCTCTCCACCCTCCCCTGCTGCATGCTGGTCTTTGTAAAACCTCACTTATAAAAACTCCGGAGCTTCATATCCCCTCCAGCCTCAACATAAATATAATGGAAGCTCTGCAAGCTCTCTTCCCACTGGGATTTCATAATACCTGGTGTTCTGCCAAGTCACTTTACTTTCCTTCTACTGGTGTTCTCTCTGCCTCAGAGAGACTATGGAATCATTCTGGTATGGAATCCATGTGATTTAATATTGCTTTTTTTGTCCACCATGTCAGCAATTCCCAAGTCACTGTATTTTGTATTTTGATGAACCTCAAATATGCTTGGGGTTTAAAGGAAATTACTCATTTGAAACACTGACTAAAAGCATCCCTATAAATCCTAACAACATTCAAAACTAAATGAGACAAAGGATAACTGCCCAAGAGAAAGGGTCTGAAATTACTGCTGTTTGCATTAAAATCATGAACACCACAAAATGCAGTGCTTGGGTGAAACAGTGTTCTCAAGCAGCAGTCAGACCTGGGGAGAGCACGAGAACATGCCAGCTCATGAGTGACTTCCACAAAGATGTAAAAGGCACAGAGATGACAGCTGCTCATATCTGCACACAAACTAGCTGCAACAGTGCTGAAAATAGTAACACAGAGCAAAGTGCTCCCAACCTTCCTTCTCAGCTCCACCTTTCTCTGCCTTTCTGCCCTCTCAGATGAAGCACTTTCCACACTTAGACCCACATGCTGTGCATGGTGATGAACATGCTACATGTCACACTCCACTTCTCAAACAGCAGGCATGCATGTTTGTGTGCAACATATCTAAATGTTAAGTTTCCCTACATCACCTAGGGCCACAGCACTTGTGAACTTTGATGACTTTTGTCTTCTTGTCTGACCAGACTTAGACAACTGAAGACATGCTCCTGCACAGGAAGGAAGGAGGATTCAGAGGCCACACAGGAAGAAAGGAGGATTCAGAGGCCACACTGTCACAGAGGTGCCATTTCTGGGAAGGCTGTAACCTCATGCTGCCCACAATAGAGGGTGCTTTCTGGAAAGTCTGATTTTTCTAGAAATACTTCTAGTTGGGGTTTTTTTTGCAACTACTAGGAGACAATATGTTTTTCAGTCATTCTATTGCTTTGCACTAACAATGAGGCATCTCTAAGTGTTGATGGATCATAGTGCATTTTTAGGATGTCTAAAACTACCATACAGATACATTCTTATAGCTTACATGGATATATGATTCACCTGTTAAATGAAGTGATGCTTTCAGCATTTTTTTCAAAAAGTAGCCCTTTGTCTAGAGCTTGTTATTCATTAATAGCAGAAGAACTGTTATTTACTAATAGCAGATGGACAGCATCAAGATATTTGTCTCTAAACGTTTCATGAATTATCATTTTTACCCTGTTTAAAAAACAGCAAGAAACAATAGGTGAAGAAAGAGGGATTCACACCCTAGATTGCCTAAAGCCTACACTTCTTATGGAGGAGTTCAGGTCCCTGTCCAGCTTGGTTCACCAGAATTTTGAAGCTGTGTTACCTCCAAGGTGAATGACTAACTAATGGGATTATTGTTCTGCTCTCTATTCGGATAGTCTCACCCAACTGATGCATACAGCTTTAATCCTGGGTTAAAGTCTTTCTAGAAGGAAGTGTCAAAAGCAACACATTTCCTTAAAGTTCCACAAATCAATATTTGCAAGAATAAAATAACAAAATATTTTGTTGGGTGGCTGTTGGAGCCAAAAGGTAATTTTCCATTATAACATTCAGAAAACATTTGGTAATTCTGAGAATAAGGTGGTCAAAATATTAAGTACTTGAATAGAAGAATCCTATGAGTAACAAAAGAGAGAATTTTCATATTTGTTTAGAGCTATCTTTGCAGTAGGGTTGGCAAAAACATCTGCTTACATGGAACCAAAAGGACTGCAAAGCGACACCATGTGCTGCAGAGAGACACTGGTGGTGTGACATGCAGGGGGTTAAAACTAATAAATAAGAAAGGGCACATGGCAAAAGGCACTACACAGAGAAATGAAATTCAGTTCTTTTCTGCATGTCTGCAGGACACGAGTCGGGGGTGTATGTGGGGTACACATGCTGAACTCTAAGATTATGCACAGCAGTCCTGTAGCATATTTGCTCTGCTGCCTGCTGCTCTGGATCACAACCTGATGATGTGAGTTCCCAGCCCTAACATCCTCCATGTATTTGCCATGGTTTATATGCCTGATATTTCTTTCCAATAATAACTTCCCTTTAGGCACGGTTATTAAGACCTCCGTCACTGTGAAATAGCTTGTGTTCACTGAGGCAGTCTTTTAATGGGATGTGATGCTGTATAGCAGAGTTTCATCTACTATATTCAGAAGCTAAATGATAGATTGTTTATTCCCCTAATCCATCTAATTATGGCAGCTTACAGAAAATTGGAGAAAAAGAATTTGTGCCGTAGGTGATGCTGAGAGAGATCTGAGAGCATGTTGATTTAAAAGGCCATAAAGGCATTGTCTAAAATATATACAGAGTAGCTTGTTGATCTCACTGTAAGAGACAGCACTGATAATTCAGTCCCCCCTGGGAGATGGCCTGCTACCAGATACTGTAAAAATTTTTAGCCTCTTTTGTCTTCCTTTGAAGGTTGGGAAACTCGGGAGGAAAGCTGTAGAGATGTCCTTATAAAAGCTACAGTCAAGTATGGAAGGGAGAAGGTTGGAAGGACAATTACTGCAATGAAAGCAGAGTCACAGGGCTTGGGTATGCCTGGGGAGCAGCACAGGGGATGTCTGCTGCCACATGAACCTTCTCCCATGCCCCCTGCCCTGGCAGCAGCACCACAGTAGTACTGCACACACATCTGGGAACATGGCCTTTGATGCACCACTGATGCTTCCTGGTCACTTGGCACTTCACAAAGGGAGAAGGACTGGTGCTTCTTTCTTCTCTGATAGCTACTGTGAGCAAAGAAAGGGAGTTTTCTGGAGCTATGGTGCAGAAAAGCATCGTATCTGTATGGATGCCTTTCCCTGGCTGCTGACTGTGGTGTTTAAGGAGGTACAAAGTCTGCCTGAAGTTTTTTGCCAGGTGTCCCATGAAGACTCATCTCCATGTGGAAGTTTCAGATCTCAGGATACAAAAGGGTCATAGTGTCTGAAGAAGATGCCCATGTGTACAGAGCAATCTGTTTCAGTGAAACTGGTTGTCATGATACCAGACTGGGTTCAAATTCAGCGCTGCATTCAAATTTTATTGGAGTGGAAGAGGAGAGGATGCTCAAAGCATGGTGATGTAAACTTCTAGTAGGAAACCAGACCAAAATGCAGCCTCATTTGAGTTCACTATGTACACTGTTGAAATTTAGGACATGCATTATTTTTTTCTAGAATGCTATCTCTTCTGCAGCATTATTATTTTCTGTACTACTACCATTAGCAAAACTGCTAATGTATGTGTTTATTTTCCTACTGTTGTTGCTTTTTGCATCTGTCAACATTTGAAAAAGGTTCTGTCACCTCACCCCTGACCACTGCCCCCACTTGCCATTATTAAGCAAGGTGCTTTTAGAGCTAATTGCATCTATTTATCTACATAATAGTTAATATTTCTAATAGAAGCTGTCTTTGATGGTTTTCACTGGGGTGGAGGAGAGCAACAAGTTGAAGAGTCTGACAATTAAAGCTTCATTATTATGTTCTCCCCTTTACATTCTCTGTTGAATAAATCCTTCAGTGCAGAAACGAATAGACCAGAGCTCATTTGAGATTAACATTGTGAAGAACTCAAGATCAGTTTTTCATTTGTTTTGCACTCTTGACAAGGTGAGAAGGGAGAAAGTTCAATTTGAAAATTAGAAGGTTCTGAGGTTTCATGAGACCAAGATAGGATTGCATATCTTGCAAGACACTTGCAGTTGTTTCCCTGTGCTTGTGAAGGGGGTGTGTGTGTGTGTGCAAGAAAATTCATCTTTTAGGTACAGCTATTGACTGGATTAGGCAAATGCTATACCAATGAAGCTGTAGTAATTTACACCTGGATGAAAAACACCTTTAAATTCATGTCTCAGCTTAACTACATTTGCAGAATGTGATGGTCCCTCCTTTTGCCTCCAGTCAGTGTAAGGTACTTGAATGCTCTGCAAAGCCCCACTCCAGGAGGTGATAATTCTGCAGATAGTTAACCTTGTGTTGCCTGCTTTGGTGATGCTGTATCATCGTGTTTGACCTTTGACCTGAAGGCTTTCTCCCTTCAGACATAAACTGTAAAGTTAGCTATTGCATGAGGAAGTAGGGACTGAGAGGAAATAAAGAGACCTGCTGAAGATCAGCTTTACAAAGGGACTTAGGCTCCCAGTGGTATTGGTAGGCTATGTTAATATGGCCCTTGGAACCCCAGCTTCCAAATACATCTCTGTGCCTAGTCTTTGGAAAAGGCAGACCCTACTGAAGACACATTTAAGGGGCTTAAACAAAAGTGCTGAGCAGGGAATTGTCCAGAGGCAGCCTAGAGAATTCATCAGGCAAGAGTGTTGCATGAAATTCAGTCTGTCTGAAAGTGTTTTAGTGACTTTTGGTCTAACTCTCACATGGGGAGTAGGAAAATGGAGACACTGATCAGAAAAACTGATTTATTTTTTTTTCCTGCCACCTACAGGAAAAAAAAATATGAGAGGAAGAAAAGCTGATAGCTCACTGAGCAGGTAATGGGTAGGCAAGAGGAGAGCAAATGTGCTGATGGAAGAGCCCACTGTCCCCTACAAATCCCAGCTGTTCACTGTCTTCTTTCCCTCTAGTTCCTGAGCAGTAAAAGTAAACACAGTAAACTTCAGCAGCTGGGAATGTTGTTTTGTTTTTTTTTTCAAGGCAACAACACTGAGAAGAATTCTTCCCCTCATATTTTATAATTTATCTGAAGGCTACAGACATCTGTTCAGATGGCCAAGGGGAAAAAAAAAAGCATGAGAGATTTGGGCTAAATTCAGCACCACTTAGGAGAGATGCACCTGGCCTGCCATTTGTTATGTTCTCTCCTTTCTGCTTTATGATTTATATTTTATAAATCCTTTCCATTGTGGCTTCTTCTGCTTCCCTCCTTCTGTTCCAGTTTGATCAGATTGTAAAAGTTCAAAGTGTACTCCTGTTACTTTAATTAAAGTCATTTCCCTCTGCCCTCTCTGTTAGAACAGATGTATTGGAAATCCCCAGGCACCTCCTTCCTGTGCAAAATTGGACACTAAAACATAAAACTGTGTTAAGACAAATTCCCTGTGCTAATTGTTTATCAAACAGGGATATGCAGGAGAAAAGGCATTTCTCTTTGCTAGTAGGTCTATTTTACTCTCTGTAATAAGTTTATGTGGATACCTGAATTCTTTCTCACGTGCCCTTGCCCCAAAGGCTCAAGGTAGTAGAATCAACAAGGTGTATTTGGCATGATTTGATACCTTTACTGCCTCTCCCACCCCTATCTTGGGGATCCTGTGTCACTCGTTAGTTTCTGAATTTGCCATTCTGTTTTCAGTGGGGAATTGTAACTGGCACATTGAGATTATTTAGACATCCTTATCCCTCAGCTAGGTTTAGAGCTGAGAGAAGGAGCCTGTAGCCCAAGGAAAAACCAGTCTTGCAGTTTTAAGTCATGAGATGAGGCAGGAAAATACAATCCTATGATTATGCTCAACAGAGAAGTGCCAGTTCTTGCATTTTAGCCAGCTTGTGAAGTAGCTAATAGCCTATAAGAGCTTGTCCTGGAGAGCATTTAGTGCCATATCTGCCCTGCTATTTGACTTAGATGCCCTCCTCCTCCTCCTCAACCTTGCTTAATCAAGATTTATTCTCCATATGTTGTTTAAAATCCCACATTCAGTCTTGATGCTAATTTCTCTCTCTTGCAGATTCTTTAAAACACTGCAGATATTCTGCTGTGTGCACCTTTCCCATCTGCTCTGAAAGGATAGCCCTTACAGGAGAAAAAAAATCCACATCTCTACAGAGGGTCCTTTCATCTTGGCTAGAACAGAAGACCTAAGCACAACTACCAACTGAGCTATACAGTGTAGTGTACCTGTGGTTGTGCTCCCCAGGTAATAAATACTCCCAACCTGTGCACACAGTAACTGTGTGTGTGCCAGACTGTGTATTAGTGAAACCTCAAAAGTGCCCAGAGCTAGCAGTGCTCTCCAGCAAACGCTGTGCTTTGTGTGAGTAGAGCTGCTATGTGTGAGCTGAGATGCTCTTGCTTCACAGCCAAGTACCACTCCAGAAAGTTACAGCCTTTTTAACATTATTGGATCCCAGATTCAAACTGCTCCTTAGCTCTCCACCTCACCAGAAAGGTAGAGCAGTGTGACTCCTCCTCCCCCAGAAGCCTATGCAGGTTTACAGTAAAAAGAAGCACAACAGCATTAACAAAGACCTTTCTCACATTTTTGCACATTCTATTCTAGAGACAGTTTTCCTCTCTAATTTTACATGGCATGCTGGGACTTACCATCTGTTTCAAAGAGCCCTCATCTGAGCAGAAAACAGGACATGTCTTATAGAAGAGGATGAAATCTTTGAGCACTGCACAGACTTCTGACAGAGCAAGGTTTTGGAAAACTTTTTAATTTAACATTATAAACAGTTCTGTCCCTCCCTAAGTCTTTCCCACAGAAGAGGCAAGTTTTGGACCATCAATTCCCAGTTGCAGGTCCTGCTCCCTAAAGAACACCCTAAATTAGTCATTCTTGGGGAAACTCCCATATCCCTCTCCTTCCTGTCTTTTCCAATGTAAATATTCATTACACACCAATTTCCCACTCACCTCCATGCTGCATGTAGACTGTCATTGACACCCAGATTCCATCCTTCCCATGACACCTTTAGTCAATGTGCCGTTCCTCAAAGGTCCTACAAATGTCAAGATTTTGTCTTAAATCCTATTGAAGTCTTCCCATTTTCTTATTAAAGGGAGGCTGAACTGTGGTCAATCTATGGTCTCTAAGCCAAAGTCATCATGACCAGTACCCAGTCTGTACATTTGAAAATTTAAGGAAATTCAGACTCTCACCCAATTTACCTGTTTCCTATTTAAAACATCTGTGATTGTAAGCAAGCATCCGGAACAGCACAAAAAGCAACCATTTTTAATTAAGACATAAATTAGTAATATTATTCAAACATTGACATCCAATAGCCTGAAGATGACTGCTATACTAATGAACAGGCAAGAATAGTGACCACCAGATGGATAGACACTATAAGAGATTCCAACAACAAGCACAAAGTGTGCTTTTTGAAGGAATGCAAAGAGAAAAAAATAAGAAGGAATGCACTTAGGTATGAATTTTTCATTAGAAATCCCTTAGGCTGAAATTGCTAAACATTTCATTCCTGCCAAAAATTACATAAGTATATCATGCTACACCAGTGACTCCAGGTCAATAACATCAGACCAAAAAATCTGATTGTTGGACATGAGTAGGTCTCCGTGTGCTGTTTTTAAATCTGGAAATTATCTGCAAGCAAATTCAAGTTTTCTGTTCAAGCCAATTGTCATGCTAGAATAAGGGGAACACATTCAAAGCTATATGTTTAACAGGGAAGGAAATACAGGTGGGAGCATGTTCTGGAGCAGGCACCATTGACAGATTTACAGGATAACTGATGAGGTTTTGGAAAGCAGGTTGCACAGGATACAAAGGACACCTTGTGCCTGTGAGGGTGGTGAGCACTGATGCGTGTGCTGACAAGGTTTGCACAGCTTGCTTGAGTGTACATTTGCCTTTGCACACTATACTGGAGATGAGAAGAGCCTGAGCTGGCATGAAGATCTGCAGCTTAAACATGACACAAGGGAGAGTTAGTGATCATATATTTGCTGGAGGATGCTACAAGCTTTGGGCATTTGTGGGGCTTTAGAAGCTGATTTAATTGCTACCTTTTTTGAATTAGCTTCTTGCCTTTTTTTCCCTTGGTTTTCTGTCATGCTTGGTCAGAGCTGCATACTTTTTTTTTTTCTTTTTTAAGTAAGAAAAAATAATAAATTTGAGCTCTCTAAGTAATTAAGGTATTTTGGGGTTTTATTTAGTGAATGAGAAAGTCCTAGTAGGAAGAGAAGTGTGTGATATGCAGGATAGTCAGAGTTTGAACCTTTTCTTCTTTTCTTCTTAAGGCCTTCTGGGCCCCTTAAGAATCACAGATCTATAACCTCCCCTGGAAGACAAATCAGAGCTGATTTGTTAGCTTTTGCTAACTCTCATTTGTTTCAACACATGATTTATCACCAGGGTCTCATCTCACATCTCTTAAACAAATGCCAGATACTTTCCACGCTTGCTTATTTCTCCAGCCACTTCAGATTCAGACAGCATCAATTCCAACATCTCAGGGAGGGCCCTGTTTGTGCAGTCTGACAATAAAATCCATATCTTTATTTGCAGCATTTAGTGAATTCATAAAATGGGGTCGATGGCATCCTAATGATTATTTCATCTCTGGATCAGTTTTAAGCAGGTCCTCAGAATACCAATGGCTGTAAGCCCCAGAGGAGACAAGACCCCTGTCACTGTGGTGGCAGAGTGAAGAAGTGGCATGCAAATTAACAGATGGGGCAAGGAAGATGATCTCTAAGCACCAATCCTGACTTTCCTTTACAAAGAGGAGTGAAGAAGAAAGATGGCTTAGCAGCCTCTCTCCAGAGGTCTTACCCTATCAAGTTGGAAGTCTGGGAGTTAAATACTGGAGCAGACTGGGATGGTACTCAGAGGTACAGACATTTTGAGTTTCCTTAAAGGGAGCAGACAGAGCTATGACCTTGTCTCTGAATTCCCTCCTCATGGCTGGAACTCGGTAAAGTGTGCACCCTTTAGAAGGAGAGACAGAGATGATGAGTCTCTGGGGATTACAGGAGGGGAACTGGGAGCCTGTAGCTCACATTGTATATTGTATATTCTGGCCAAGACACGTCATACAGGTGTGCCTATGATTCTGTGCAGCCCAATTGGGTTGCCAGACTTCCCCTGTGTCCCAAAGCATTCTGTGCTGGCTGCTGGAGTACTCCTTTCCACGGCTACTTCAGTAGTTAGTAGCTGTGGGTGCTACAGCCTTTGTCAGATCTCCTGATCTCTTTTGCACTGAAAGATGAATGCTTGAGATATAAGGAAATCAAGGAACCTAAGGAAAAAATAAAGACTCCTGGGGTATGAAGGCAGATAAAGGTTTTTTCAGTAGCATAAAGATTCCTCTTGACTATTCCTACAAGACTTCCTTTGTGCTATTGATCTGATGCCACATTTTATATGTGTTTTTCAAAAAACAAAAATAATCAAATATAGCATTGATTTTGGGGAGTAAAGTACGAAGGAAAAAGCAAAAGGCAATACATCAAAACAGTCACTCATGAAGTAAAGACCTCTAGAAGGTAAGTGCCAGAAACACTTTCACTTTGTCCAGTTTTTAATTGAGTGAACAAACCCTTGTGTTGACATCACTAATTTACCAGGCCTTTTCATCTTGGGAAATGACAATGACTCAAGCTACAGGCTATGAAAGCATGCAAATGCAAGGCAGCAAGTGGGCAGTTTCCAGCACATGTCATTAAGCACAGTCTCTAATGTGCCACAATTGTTCAGCCACCTCACTGTCCTCTCTAGACCACTGGCCTCATGTTTGACCATTATTCATTCCACTAAGATTTTAATTTATTTTTTTTTTCCCAGTTCCTAGCTAGAATTTCCTTTGTTGCTTCATAAGTGCTGAACAGAGTGGAAAATTTTCCTTGACCTACAGGCTACACTCTTGCTGATGCAGTCCACTGTCAGTTTTCCACAAGGAAACACAACTGACTTGTGCTCAGCTTCTGTGTTGAGATGCCCACAACTCTCTACTTACATCATAGATGAATTTCTCAGAGAAATCAGAAGTCATACCATGTGGGGTGCCCATGTCTGTGAAGAGAACAAGGAAAGGTTAATTAGGTGATAAGCACCAATTTCAAATATACCATTAGGATTTGGCCTAGGCCTTCCAAAAGAAAGGAATTCCTATGTTCTTCCCTGTGTCACAAATCTTTCAAGAAACTTTGTTATGTTGCTTTCCTACAGATCCCCAGCATTTACAGCTTTAAATGCTTTTATGCAGCGGGAAAGAAAAGGAAGCATCATTAGCATATTTTTAAAGACATTAGAGTGCTTTTTCATCTCCATTACTGAGAAATTAAGTCATCTTCACTCTATATAAATTCTGTCTCTGAGAGCTTTTGTTCAAATTATATTTGCTACTTAACAAAACTTGATTTAGTGAGGGGGTATGCAAAGAAGAAATGGAAAGGAAATATTAGCATTTCATTGGAAATTTTAATACAGACATTAAATGGCACCAAAACCCTGGCAAGTTGGTGCTTTTATTAACTTACACTCCTAGGCATTAAATGTTTTTGTTCTACTGTTGCTCCTTCTTTTCCTGCTTTCTTACTACTCTAGCTCTACACAGCACAACCATTTTATCCTGTGTAGGATCCATTATTTTTTGCCACAATACATATATTGAATTCATGGACAATGTGGTGTCTCTAAAATAATTGAAAGAGAAATAGCAATGACTACCTCCAAGCAGAAAGCAGATGAGCCTTTCCCACATAGCTGTAGTGGGACAGTATGCACCATACTTACAAGATATGAAATTTCCACTGAGTCTCAGTCAAGCTACACTCTACTACTTGCATTTCTGATGTTAGACCTTCATCCAGTCCTGTTGGTCCCAGCTTGCAGTCAGGATCCCAGTCAAATGCTTCTTTCATATTCATGTGTTGAAAGGCTCACCCTAGAGCACCTCTCCTTTGCAAAGAACACAATGAATTCTGAAGCCAAAGGTGATTTGACCAAATGGGTTTAGGAATGTCACTGAAGGAATATGCAATAATGATATACACATTTCATTGCCAATTCTGATCATTGCTTTAATCACAGTGGCCATAACTTGTTTCTAGCTTGAAAGGTTATAAAAATGTGGGGGTTTATACAGTGAAGCAGCAATATCAGGCCAATACCAGTAGGGAAAAGGTTCATAGATCACATACCCATATAAGACCATTAGGAGTCACCAAGTCTGACATCAGATTAGAGTTGTGCACCTTCTTTGAGCAATTCCAACTTAAACTGAGAAAAAATATTTCAGCTTTACTTAGACAGAAGTGAAAATACCATCAGCCTTGGTTACTAATCCCAGCTGATAATGATCCTCAGTCTTCCAAACTACCATCTTATTTTCAACCTGGTTGAATCCATTCCATGCTTTCCACCAAAAGGAATTTGGTATTTCTGCATGAAACATGGTGAGAAGTACCTGTGCAACTTTTTTCTCTTTCTCTCCAAACCAAATTGATTGCTTCTTTACTTCAAGCTTCTAGGAAAAAAAAAAATTGTTTCACTAAAACAACCAGATAATCACAAACAAACAAACAAAAAAATCCCAACCCAGCAATCCTCTGGCCTTTGTTAGTCCTTATTGAATTATTTCTTGCTGGCTTGCTAGGACTCAAGATAATCTCTCAATTGCCAGTGCCCCTGATTCATTGATCTTTACATCAGGCTCCCCCAGAACCTGTTGCTGTCACTGGTAAGCAGTCACACAGCCAAATAGCACGTACACAATACACCACCAATGAAGCTCAGCTCAGTAACTACTCCTGAGGGAGCCAGTGATTCAAGGTTTGATACAATGAAGGAGGATATTCTGCTTGCAAATAGTTTCCAGCTGTTCCTTTAGATGTGTCTTATAAACGCTACTAAAACTGAAAAGATGCTGAAATGTAAAAAACAAAGTAGTAAAAAAAAAAAAGAAAATGTACTGGTGCAACAACAACAACAAAAAAGTGACAGTCAAATAAAAAAGAATCAGGACTTTTGTTGCATATTGTTTGCAAAAAATGCTGCTTCTCTAAGAAGAAAAAAAAAACCCAAAACACACAAAAACAAAAGATGAAGAGGTCTGGAAGAGTTAACAGTTTCAGATTAGTTCTTCAGTGCTGTATAATTCTCCATCACTCACTATCACTGTATTTACACCTCCCACACAGCCTTTCTGTTGCCTGTTGTTTTGTGCTGGAATGGAAATGCTCTGTTGGCTTTCTACTGTTGACTTTATATGTTGTTTATTAAGTGTATAGAACATATTTTGAAAAAACCACGTCCCCGGGTACATCAAGCTATGTCAGACTGTGATAGGTTTTCTCACAGTGTGCTAAGCTGGTGAAGCAGAAGAATTTACTTATGGTGAGGACTAAAGTGATTGATCTGTTTTGTGGCTGGAAATGTGTTGATTATAGGGTGTTGTAGGCTTATGTAGGTGTATGGGCAACTTTCTAACTAGTTATTTCAACATATTGTATAGTAGCTAGCATAAGCACAAGGATATTTTTAGCATGTACAACAACGTATGTTTGAACTTTAGCATATTAAAATCTCCTATTTCCTGTTTAAGGGATCTATTTCTAATCACATAGTAATGGCCTCTTTTGATATCCACACATCGTTTAGAAGAAAAATTGGGAATGAATACATGATAAATGTACTTCTGAGATGAAATAAAAATCAGACTGGAAAGCACACCATTTTTTAAGGCATTATGAAATGAAGTTAATTAACCCTTAACCATTTTCCACTTAACTAATTAACTACTTACCCCAAAAGTGTTTATAAAAGAAATATGGTAGAGTCTCTGATAATCTTCTGACTTTAAACCCACTCAAAAGCCTTTCTAAGAAGTACCTTCCAGACATTCAAGTAGCTATGGACTTGCTGTAGAAATTGCAAGGAGAAATTTCATAGTTAAGTAGGAGATTAGAAGATAAAATAACGTTCTCTGTAATTCTATCAGTCAGAGTTTTTACAGAATCAAATAACTTTCTTCTGCAGCTCTCCAAACACTTATAAAATGCATATATTAAGCTTAATCATGGACACATCTCCCTTGCCTTTCTCTTCTGGGCAAACTGAGGCACGGTGAAGTTACAAGGCTGGTATTTTTAGAAGTAGACTAGAATGCTGGGTGCCATCTCTTCAAGAAGTTCAGCCTTTGATGCACAAAGGGGGATTAGGCTGAGCTACTCTGTTCCACCCACACAATGGAAATACACATGATAGCAGGAGACTGACATCTTTGCTTCATCCTTTTCCCTTCTATTCTTTTGCAGTGATATACAGAGCTTAGTATATTGCTTCATGTGCTGGCAGCTATGGCTCCTGGTGACCAAATGGACTCTGTCTTCAATGGATAGTAACAAAATGTGGAGTGAATGGGGAATTGCCAAATATGTTGCTTCTGCTGCCAAAGTCTAAGACAATCTTCCCCTTCTCCCCCCATCTTTCACCCAACAACCATTCACATATCTGTAACACATGATGCTGTTACAATCAATAACCACCAACCTCTAGAAACAGAGAAAAAAAGAAGCAACATAACCTAGAGCCCTGTCTAGTCCTGTGCTTTGTCCTCTTAGTCCATCTCCCAGTGTTATCCCAAAGCAGAGACAGATGTAGGCTGCCTGTGTAACATTTTTGGCATTCTCCCTTGAGTAGCTTCTCTGGCCAAGTTTTCTCATCAGTAATCAATGATCAGCAGCCCAGCAAATGGGACATACGCACCCAGCAGCAGATGGCAGTGACTGTGCTCAAGCATGACAGCTCTTTGCACGCAGAACTAGCTGCAGAGGGAAGCAGACTGTTCAGGCCACCTAGATAGAACTCTCCCTCTGCTCTGAGCCTCGACTAGAAAGTATTTTGCTACCCACTAAGACGTCTGAACAACCTACTGAAGGTCTGGAGCATTCTTTGCTTTATGCTAGAAAAGTGTCTGGGAAGCAAGAGTTTCTCAGGCTTTTGCTTTCTAAGACTCCATAGATTACTCTTCCTTTGGGTAAATCCTTAGTGTCTGGTGTATGTCAGTAGGAAAAATGGGAAGCCTGGCCTCTGTAGCATTATCCCCTATTCAGCCCAGAGAAACCCTGTTGGGAGAAGTAGCCATAACTGTGATGCTAGAAGCAGCACTGTCCTTTGAAAGATCCTAAAGATCTGAGAGCTGTCAAAGGCTGTTTATGTACTCAACGGTCTCCTATTTGTCCATATATCCTATTTCCAAAACATCCTAGAAAATCCCAAGCATTTGATTCCACATTTTTCTGAAGCAGGGTAATTGAGCTCATTGCTAAGGGAATCGTTCTTTATTATTGTATTAGGACATATCGAGGAGCAACCAGTCCCATTTCATCTAATCATAGTCTTCTTGAATATGGCAGATAATTCCTCCTCTGCTAGTGCTTAATAGCTGTGAAAATAGAGGAAGCATTTTCTGTTTGTTTGTTTATGTTATGTAGCAGCTTCAGTTATAGGCTAGAGCCCCATTATTCAGGGAGTTGTAAAAGCAGCATTCACAATAAGCTTGTAGACGGTTATCGTATCCCTCAGGCACTTGGCATGTTGTTCTTTAAATAGAGGAGTTTGAAGGCAGATCAAACTAATCTATTTTATAATTCATACCTTTAGATAATGTTGATTAACTCCTATAATAAGAAAGTTCAAGAGCATCCCCATGGAAACAGATTCTGATGCAACTTGTCTGCAGCCTCCTCATAAGATGTCCGGAACTTCAACCAGTATTCCCAGTATGCTCTCAGAAATGCCTTGGAAGTTGCTGCTAGTTCTGCCCTGTGACACAGCACCTCCATTTGTGCTGCCCAGTGTTTGCACAGATCTTTTCTGACATTAGCAAATGAGATATGAGTTTGTGTTACAGAGATTAGTACACATTTCATGAGTGTACTACCCTAAATTGAGACAGCCTCTCCCCTTCTCATCCCTGCTGGAAACTGAAGACATGTAAGCTCACTACATGGTCACACTATTTAAATCAATATTTTTTTTATTTGCCATTAACTTTTGCTTTCAGCTCCAGGATTGCTCTTTTCCAAATCTTTTTGGAAACAGTCTTGTGCATGAGCTGTCCAGAAGCACCGTAACAAACTTTATAAAAAGCAATCAAGAATACTTGGTGTGGTTCATTTCCTCATAAGTCTAAACTCAGTGTGACAAGGAAACTGGCAAGTCAATCTTGGTGAGGTTCTTATACCACAGCATTTGAGAACCCTGGGGAGAGCAGGTGGAATTGTGGAGAAATGTCAGGAAATGACAATAGCCCTACATTTGCCATATTGTCAAATGGAAGGGAGGGTCCAGGAAATGTTGGTTTAGTTGAAGAAGAGCATGAGTTACACTGCAAGGCAGGCCTGGTCTTATAAGACAGCAAGTTGACCAAAGAGGCATGTCTTTTAATTGGATTCAGTCTCTGCCTTCAGAGAGTTCCTTTGAAAAATAACCAATAAAAACAACATCTGCCTCATATACCACCCCCTATGACAGACATCAGAGACATTATCTATGGAGGAAATTATTAGCACCTACTGCAACAGAAGTAATCACTCATCTTCAAAACAGAAACTAAATGCAAAATAGACTGAAAATCCCTGCTGTAGAATTAAATGAATTGGGTGTAAACCATTTTTTTCATATCTGCATAAAGCACTCAGGATTGAAATTTTTTTTTAACCATCTGAATTATCTGTAGCAGTGATTCAAAGGCAGATTAAGTTAAACTTCTCCTCCTCCCAAGTGGCCACTCCCTATAAGTAGAAAACAATCTCCAAATTAAATGAATATAAGGTTTACTGCTCACATTTAGACCACAGTTTTAACTTTCATTCGAGCAATAATAGAGAGGGATTCTATTGGAGAGCTAAAAGATACATTTATTGCAGAGGGACACACTTCCATTTTAGAAGGAAAAAAAAAATCTTCAAAAATAACTTTTATGACAAAGCTTTTTAAGGTCCACCTTTTAAGTAGACTGTCAACTTATAAACAGCTATAACATTGTTATTTTCAGAGTATGCAAATAACAATAGTACCTAAGAGCTCAAGTTGTGTCTGCAATTCTGTTCCACTCAATATGGTAAAAACAAACAATGGAGATACTATATTTCCAAAACCTACACTTTAGTGGCTTTCTCTGGTGCAGTGATTAGTTAATGATTTGGGACACCTCAAAATTACCTGGTCAATCTCTTAAACTAAATTAAGTGGCTTAATATTCTTGCGTGTTTGCCCTAGGTATTGTCTCAACATGAAAACCTAGACCTAGACTCCTGTTTCCACCAGGAGGAAAAGGGAGATGACCTGTACTTCTTAGCAGAACATCTAGCTACTTATCATAAGAAGGGCAATATCCAAGAGATTAAAAAAAGCAAAGCCATCAGTCAGTGTCTTATCTCAGTTATAAAATGGCTTTGAAATTTGCATTGTCTTCCAGAAGAATTTAGAGAGTGGAGAGGAGGAAAAAAAGCAGTAGTTGGAATATCCATTTTAACAACTCACAGACTTTGGGAAAATGTTTTCTTCTGATGCTGAAGTACATTTCATTATTCCCTTTAAAATTGCCTTTAACTATGTGTTTCTACTAATATCTTAACAGTATTCCAGTTGTAAAACAGGATCCTGGTATCTTGTCCTTTTGGAAAACTATTGTGTTAAATATTTACCTCCAAATAATTGACATTTCTTTAAGCTTTTTCTCAACAAACTACACCTGTGTCATCCACCTTGTTTTTGCTTTATAGAAATAGTATTCATGCTTTGTCCTAGCTTGCTTGTTTGATGCCTAGGTCACTTTTGCTGTCAGAATCTATTTATTGAATAAAACTGATTTTTTTCCCTTCTCAAGATACAGTGAAAAATGTACAAGAGTTCCTAGTACAGGGACGTTGGTTACTAGGAAACACAGTCTCCAGAGGGTAGAGTAGGAGAACAAGCCTTGGAGTACAAAGATTTATTTTCGGGAGGATCCTACAACAAGGGTTGGAATTAAAATAATAGTAATCTAAAAAAATGCCTTTGCTGAAGGACAAGTTCAAAGACAGAAATGAGTAGCTAAAAGTCTTACAACAGTCTTCTCCTGTCATCCTAAGATGTTTTATGTAATTGTCCAAACTTTGTTGATTTCTCTCAAGAAAGAAATTAAAAACACTCTTCAATTTAAAAAAAAAAAAAAAAAAAAAAAAAAAAAACAAAAAAACTTAAAGGAAAGCACGGGGGATTTTCCATTCCTTGGCAGAAAAAACCTTCCTCCTGAAACTTTGCCACATTATAAACACAA
>JAOEGS010016495.1:42126-95110 GCA_025447755.1 Corythornis vintsioides | reverse complement strand
ATTGACATCTGTCAATCAGGTGTATTTTTTTGTTGTTGTTGTTAGTAAGAAGACTTTATGGTTGGGTCAGCCATTTTCAAAAATAATAATTTTTCTTAGCTGCTTATTGAACCCAAGGAAAGAGTCTTATTTCTCTGTTCTCTAAAAGCTATAGGTAGAAAATGTTTTTTTTTTATGCAGGGCATAAATAGTAGCTGTTTTCACTGCTGCTTATGTGACAGAGTCCCATTTTGTGAGGTATACTGGTGCTTCTGGAGCCTGAATGGTGAAGAGAGAGGTTTTACTCCCTGTGTATTTTCACAACACTGGATTTCCAAGGGCGTTTCTTTTTGTTAGTGCTGTTTGCTGCTTCTTTTCAAATGAACAAGAATGGAAGTATTAGCAGATTAAATCCAGCATGGAATTCACCAGCAGCCACTCGCCAGCGTGAGGTAGAGGAGCAGTGGGGAAGTTTCCTCACAAGCATGCCAGGGGGGATCAGCTGAAGGGTGACAGGCTTTCAATATTCCGCCCGAATGTCAAGTCTGCAAATGGGATTACAAACCAGTGACAACTGTGATGGCTGGTATTATGTGGACACCTGTTCAGCCAGTGCTGGACTCAGGCTAGTGGCCACATAGGATGTGCAGCAGCCACCAGATGGTAATGGCTTTCAGTTACTATGCATTTTTTCTGGATTCAATCCAGCAATTTAGACAAGATGCTTTGCTAGCAAAACAGCACTAGAAGGGAAATGGAGCTCTCAAAGGGGTTCCAATAAAAAGGGGTTGTTAATGAACCACAAAGCTCCCTGTGTGGAACAAATGAGTTGGGGTTATTGTCGCTGAAGTTTAACCAAGTGCCAGGGTCTGAAGTAGACACTTTATAGTAAATGGTCCCACCATCCAGTCCCTAATGAGAGCTGCTGCGTGTAACAAACTCTAGGTCAGTAAAGGTAGGACCAAAATGTTGCTAATGTCCAAGTAACTTATGATGGGTCAATACATCCATTTCTAGTCTTTCAGCATGGATGTGAAGGTGGGACACAGACGCGGAGTATTGTGGAGCATGTCTTGTCTGTTCTTTTGGTTAAATTGGGTCAGAGCACATCTCATCGTGTTACTGCTACTGTTGTTGGTGTGTTTGCCGAGTTGTTTCGTTCAAGTCTAATGGGCATTATATTTTCTTGCTGAAAGACTCTGTTTCAATGGACAAAATCTGGACCTTGACTTGGAGGCAGAGAGGATGGGGTTTTTTTTTGAAAAAAAACATCCTGTTGACTTTCTTCTTCCAATAAGTAGTCTGTCTGTATGTCCTGCTACTGGCCACTGAGCTGCTTAGGGTTCAGGGAGATCCCAGGAGCCAAACCTGCAAACTAAATGGAGAAGGGTGGAGAGAGGAGGGAGCTCCCACAGTGGCCCAGACTCAGCAGAGCTGTGCTGAAGTCACTGGAGCATGCCCTGTGCTGGCATGAGCTGCTCTCGCTTCAGCAGCATCACGCGCCTTATCCTCAGAGGTGTAAATCAGCAGAGCTCCCTCTGGCCCTCGAGTGTTTCAGATCACTGTGAAATCAAGAATGCTTTTTAAATGGTGGAGAGGTGGTGATTTATAACAGCCAAAACATAGTCCCCCTGATGTCTGTATTGACCATAAATCTCTGCTGCTTTAGTACAATGGTAACGCTTCTGTCTTCTGTTCCTTAAATTGTTCCATTTGGTGCTCGGTTCACAATACTTCTCTTAAACACATTACTGTTTCTTGTGACACCATAAATCCTCTTTTAATTTTGGCTATTTATTGCCCTCCCAGTCCTGTTTCAGGTTTCCTTTGAGACTTCTCATGGTTTGATCCTAGATTTGTTTCTATGATATCTCTGTTTCTTGGCGTCCTATGATTAGCACATTAAAGTGGATCAGTGATGTGATTCGCTTCCAAACTGACCTAAAGATTTGTTATACAGGGCAACTTTTATGTACTTTCTTTCAAACATTTTACAAGCTTTCTTTTATTTTACGGCTACTTTTCCTTAATTACTGCATTATTTTCTTCATTTGGGCTTCCTTGCATGGAGATGACATCTTAAATTCTTACATTGCATCACCTGTCTGACACAGAAGGACAAGACAAACTTGATAAGGAAATGGTGGACAGTTGGAATGTCACACATAAGATCCACACTGCAATTATCCTCTATCTCCAGGTTTTATCTCTGTTTTAGAGAAAGGGTTAACAGCTGTACTTATGTGACTGAAGAAAATTACTGGCCTGGCTGCTAATTATCTTCTCTGGAAGGTCAGTCTTTCCAAGAATCAGGTTATTAAAATGAGAACTGACTGTTTCTCTTATCTGTCCCTTTTCTCTCTATTGTTTTTGTTTGTTGTTGTTTGTGGGATTTTGTTTGTTTGTTTGGGTTTTTGGTTTTGGATGAGTTTTTTTTTGTTTTGTTGGTTTTGGGTTTTTTGTTTGTGTGGTGGTGGGTTTTTTTGTTTTGTTTTTTATTCTCCCTTAGGGGGAAAAAATAATGTACAGTGCATTAAAGATCTGGTATATTGTCTGAAGCAGAGGAATATTTTTTTAATTGCAGGTAGAAAAATACCCTGATTTCTTTTTGGGTTTATTAACAGAAGATTTTTGCCCATTAAGATAAAATGTATTATTATCTGGATGGTTGTTCCTCTTGCCTCATCAATATTCTGATGGAAACCCCCTTCATACCTGGGATAGTTTTCAGCTAATAATATATACATTAAGTCTTTGAGCCCATCCCCAGCTCCTGCATCCCTAGTCTGTGTGGATTTCTTGTTTGTGCATCTTATCTCCATTTGATACTAAATGGTGAAGAGAAAGTTTTCTTTTTCAGTGACTAAGAAACTGTCAGGTATTGGGGTTCAGGGTGATTAAAGTCTCACCACTGATTTTTGTTGTTGTTTTTGTTTGTTTGGGTTTTGTTTTGGTTTTGTACTGTAGAATATGGCTGCTCATCCATTTATCAGTTGTTTTGGATTTTCTAGTTAGACTTTAACAAATTAATGTCTAATTGTAAATGCTATTCAGCGCCCTTTTCAGTACTCATGTTTTCAAACTTGAATCAGCTGTTGAACTGTTGCAGTTGTCACTGGATTCACATTTTTGGCTTGCAGGAAGGTACCATGTTTGTCTCATTGAAAGACTTAATTCTTTTAGCAGTTGTTTGCAGTTGCTTTGCTCCATTTGAGGTTGACTTCATGGGCAGTCCATTCATCCGCAGACTGGCACCATGGGAGTCAGAATCCCAGGCAGGGCTTCCTGGGGTACCTGCATCCTTGGCGAGACCTTCCCTCTTGGTTTCTCCCCAGGGGGTAGGACCCTGGCAGTGAGGCCCAGCCTCAGATAGGCAAAACTGTCTTTCAGGTAGTAGAGGACGTCGCGCTTGTCTGGTGCTCTGATTTATTGTCTTGGTTCCCCTGCAGTACTTAGGCTGTTTCACATCCTGACTTTTATTATCTGAGGAATATTATCAGCAACAGATAATTTCCCTCAGTCATGGAGACAGATTTTAATTCATGCTTTCTCGACTTTGAGACTGGGTTATTCAGTTCTCTCTGCTTCCACTCTTTAACTCTTGTAAGCAACATCTAAAAGCTGTAGGAAGGCTGATGCCAAAAAATCAGCTTTTCAGAACAGGGAAAGCCTTTAGTGTACTCTGTTCAGTGGTGTGTCAGTTGTAAACTCTTCATACTGATTTATAAAGCTTTGCATGGCCTTCGACTGGCTGATGAAACTGTCTTGATAACCACCTACTGTTGCTGCCTTCCTGACTGTCTGTGGGACTGGATTTCACTCTGCCAGTCACAGAGCATTTTGCCATTATTCTTCTGCCTTGTGGAATTCGCTTTCCATGATAAGAGCCATCATTCTGCTGAGGCTTTAAAAAAAAGAAGTCTGGTTTTTGGTGGAACCACTTGACACCAGCAGCGAGATTCTCAGCTGGTGTTCTGTTACCAGTGAAGCAAGTGACATAAAGCAGCAGTTTTACAAAATGGCTCATGATTGCTGGTAAATGTAATTTTATGATAATATTGTAATACTTTTTTTTTTTAAGAGGCAATTAATGAGTAATCAGAATAAGTTTAAGGCCAGGAGTTGACTAGCATTTTAAAATTATTTTTCCATTGTCATGATGCTGTTTACATATTGTCAGATTACATCCCTTGCCTGAGTTCTAGGAGAAAAGGGAGTATCCCTTTGAATGCTCTGCCCTAGATGTGCTGTAAACGTGCTGTGAGATTTGCACAAACACTAAAATGCTTGGGATTCTATAGGGTCGGGTGATCCACCCTGTGAAAAGAGAGTGTGACCCTACTGAAGTGAGAGCCTTCCCCCCCACCCCCCGAAGAAGTCCCTTTCAAAAGCAAAAAACCCCAGTGGTTTAGTGCCAGGTCATGTTTACTGAGAAGTCCTCAGTGGTTGTGTATGGGCTGTACCAGTTAGCGGGACCATATCCTGATGTTTTGCTTACCAGCCGTCTGTCTGTCAGCAAAACACCCTCGTTCTGTGTGTATTGGCTCAATTTCTGTTATCAAAACCAGTATGGATGTTTTAAAAGCAAACTGTTGCCTGAAGAGAATCTCTATGAAACATAAGTAATCCTTAGCTTTAGAAGCAGTGGGGAATTTCTTTGGCTGCTAGGAATTCCAGATTATTTACACTAAGAAAACCTTTCCATAAACCTTTCTGTTTAGTTTACAAAACCAGTTATGCTAAGATGAGTGGTGTAGAAAGGTGGGAGCTCAGAGCTAACGGTCATGTTCCTCACAGACAGACTACACTGGCAGCCTGGCCTGGGCTGAAATGGGACTGGGGATTCCATGAAGAGCGATACCCCGCCCCAAAAACCCTCCTAAAATGCCACTGAAACTGAACTGCATGCAGAGAGCAAGGAGGTTTACTTCAGCTGGCGCTTTATTGTGGTGTCCTGTTGGCCTGAGCTGTTCCTTCATGACCACTTGGGAAGGACAGAAGATAGCTGGCATTTGAGAGAGGAATCCAGGCCATTTCTAAAATGTTTTTATCCATTAGGTTTTTCCTTGTTCTCAGCATAGATTTCTGCTTTTCCTTCCATGTGTTGAAAGGAGCAAGTTTGTTTATAAAAATCTTCTCTGTAAAGAAAAAAACCTTTCCTCCAGTGTGCTTAGTTTTTATCAACAAAAGAGATACTAGATGAAAGGAGGGGTTGTGAGCTTTTTTTTTTTTCTTCTAAAGAAATATATATTGTTTTTGTTAAGGCAAATATCCTATTCTCTCTTACAAAATGAGAATATTTAACTCCAAAGAGAAGAGTATTGATTTGTCTCCTACAGTGAAATTGCTGAAGCATATAGAAAATGTGATGTTTGTGTTGGTTTAAAAAAACAAAAACCACTTAATGACTCCCTTCCCCCCACCCCTCAGCTTATTCTGGTAACCTGGTAACTTAAAAGTACAAATTAAAATATGGGATGTTAGCTGACACAGTTGTTCCTCTTGTCATGCCAATTCAGAGCTGATTATGCAAGTCAGTGCTTGAAGGGAAAGATGGAGAGGGGGGCACAATCTGCAAGTTGTTAAGGAAGGCCATCCGGGTGTGATCAGGGCTGTTGGAACACAGGAAGGGTTGGGATCATACTGCTCATGGTTAGGTACCAAAGAAATAAAACTGCTCCTTGTGGTGTGGGCAAGATGAATGACCATTGTAGTCCCAGTCTTTCGGGCATTGCTTGGCCCATGGGCACATGGCTCTGTGCTGGGGTGCAACAGATTATTACCCCAGGACGCCCTGATTCACCCGGAATACGAGGCCACCCACTTGGTTGAAAATTGGAGCACTGCTGCTGTTGGGGGATGAGAAGGTGGCTAGAGGCCACTGAGAGAGAATGACCTGCTGCATCTGAAATACATCGAGGAACAGAATTCCTTCAAGCACTGTGGAGCAGGCTGCCTTGAGAGATACTGCATCTTGAAAGGCAGGATACCACTCTTGGCTCCCAGCTCTTCTTGACTTCTGAGCTCAGCATCAATAGATGATGCCTTTAGCAGAACCAAGTCCTCACCATCTGCAGGGCTGTTGCTGTTGACTCTCAGGACCTCAGTGCTGTATGTGAGGTGGGTGCTGGGTCTCTGACAGAAGCTGTTACTTCCAACTCTGATGTTGCAAAGAGATGAGGAAAAGGCCTTGACATCCTGACAGGAAAAGGGTCCCAATGCTGCTGAGCTTGGAGTCCCAGTATCACAGGTCTTTTTGTTTTCTTCTCGACTTAAAGCACTATATGCAGATAGATGGAAATGGGATGTCAGAAGCCTAAATACATTACCGGGTCTGGGCTTTCATCTCTGCTAACTGCATTGATAGCGTGAGCAGATTTCACATTCATGAGATTATAACAATGACCATGACTTCATTTAAAGTTATAAATGTATCCCATTGGGAATAGTACCTAGGTTTACATTTTCAGTTAGTTCTTTAGGCATCAATAGAAGACAACCTCAAATTCAAATGCTTCAAGTAACCTTCCTGCAAAAAGCATTGAAAGGCACCTTTTAAAAAGTCCACCTAACTCTCAGACTTTCTGTAGTCCTCAAATCCCTGCTCATTTTCCTGGAGCTTGTCAGCTTTGCCCATGATGGCACATATTTGTGCCTTCCCAGAACAGCTCTGCAGAGGGCAAGCCAGGAAAAACTCTGGGGAAATCACTTGCTACTGCTCTGGTTTGAGAGTTTGAGGAAATGAAACAGGCCTCTTGGTGTCCCTTGAATGCTAGTCATCACACAGACCAACAGAATACAACCTGGAGATCATTGAACATATTCTGGTCAATATCTATGCTTGCAATGTGTTGTGTGTCTTTGTTTTGTATTTCACCCATCTCCAGGCTTAGCATCAATGTGACTGACTTCTACATTATGCCATTCATATATACTGGCGAAGGTGATCAGTATTTCTTTTATTCAAATTACAGAATCTACAGAACTAAGGACTTTTCAGTAAGGGAGCATACCCAGTCCCACTGGCTTTGGGAAGAGTTTGGCTGAGGTACAGAGAAGGTGACCATGCCAGGGCCTTACTTCTTTTAGGCTGTTTCAGGCTTAGAGCTGTGAAAAGGAGGATTGATCTAATGTAAGTGCATAAATTTTAGGAACAACGGGAAGCAAAGTGAGAAGATCATTGAAGTTTGCATCTTCAGGACAAATGTTCATACCTCTTCCTGTAGTGCCTTTCATTTATTTGTATATATTAGCGATGATTCAAAAACTAATAAAGGTTAAAAGCCGTCATCAGTGCAAGAATGAAATGCAGTGAGAAAGCAGATAGCAGGAATTAAAAAAACCCAACCAAATATTAAAGCAGAAATAGTGAGCAAAAATATATCTGAATTGAAAGAAAAGGTGAAGAGATTTTTCAAAAGATAAACCAAACCACCCCCAAACACAAGCAGTTTGATGAATCCATTTGGAAATGCTGGAAAGCCTAAGGAGGTCACTGTGAAGCAGCCACGGGTGAGAGTACAGGTGCCCCAGCATGTCGGCCAGGACCGACCCTGCTTACCATGATGAGGGAGCAGGATGAGGCCAGCGAACTCTGCTGGTTGGTGGCAGCTCTAGACTCAGCTCTTCTGCCAGAACACAGAAAGAAAACTGAATCGTGGCTACAGAGGTTGCTCCGAGCAGAAACAGGTTCTGCAGCAGTTTCCTCCCACACAGCCTTGTTTTGTAACTCAGACCCCTGTGCAGGAGAGGAGTGGGGTGGGGAGGACCAAAGGCCTGCTGGCTGCTGCAGGAGGCTCTGTGTCTGGGATGGCTTCTCCCTTTTTTAGCCAGGGCATCCTGAAAATTAAGCACTATGCTGCTACAGGAAGCACAGAAAAGTGAGTTCTCTGCTGTGCCCTGCATTGAGGAGTCTCCTGTGGGTGCCTAAGGAGGACTTGCTCCCCAGTGCTGCTGCTTCCCCTGGAGGTATCACATCTGTCTCACACCTTCTGATCATCTAGGTGGATGTTTAGGGTGATGTCTTTCAGGCCATTTTCATAGATACCCATTTTCATTGGAGACCTTCTCTCATACTTGATATTTATTTTTACTTTTTCCATCTCTTGAAACCTTACAACAACAAAAACAGTTTTGGCACTGTGTTGTGTAGCTGTGATTCCTGATTGTTGTTTGGATTCCTTTTCATCTTCGAGTTGTTGGTATTTTACTATGTTCTTTGGTCCTGCTCAGGCAGGTAAACCTCTTGGTTGTCATTTTAAAGAAATTGTATTATTTTTCTTTGCCCCAGACTGCTTCTCATAGTACTAGTGGGATACTCTGCGTAGCCAGCTTTTTCCACCTCTGCCCAGTTCTCATAAGCTGCAGGTTTTGTTGGCAAAGTGAAGTCCTTCTAAGGAGGAAATAATAGAAGTAGGCCTGCAACCCATACTGTAGTTCTGTTCCTTGAAAAATACAGGTACCTCTTTAACAATTACATATATGTTTTGGATATATTGAATCTAGGGAAGTGCAGCTTCCTTTCCCGTATTCCATATCCTTTGTATTGTTGAATATAAGGAAAACGTAATAGAATTGTCACACAAAAGAGGTGAAAAGGATAAAACAACACACATGATTGCTTTTAAGCCTCCCATTCTAAATAGCAAGAGGGTCCTTGTTGGTTTTTTTGACCCCCATTTCTTTAGAGCTTTTGAAGAACTGAAGTAGTTGTTCAGCTTCTGTGTGTCAGTAGGCAAAGTGGGATTGGTTTGAGAGGGGAGGTGTTCAGAGCTGGGCAGACTGGCAGCAATACCCACCACAAGCAGAGGAAGCTACATTTCTGTTCAACTTTATTTTTAAACTTTAATGTAGAGCATTTGGGAAACAGAATAGGGTCAGTTACATTGGCTCCATGATTAATTTAGTTGGGGATAAGGGGGACATGCCTTACATATAAGAAAACGATGCTTTCCCTGGTGTGTGCTCAGAGCTCTTCCATAGTAGTGGCAGGAAGGAAAATCTCTGATGCCAGTCGCATGGGAGGGTTGCAGGCTCTATGTTCCCTGTGGAATGAGCTGCATGAAATCTCTTCTGTCAGTCTGAATGGCAGCTTGAAATAATCTCTCTACTCAGTAATCTCTCAACACAAGTCTCCTGTGTTTCAGAAAGGATCTGTGAAATATGTATTTTTCCCATCTGCACCTTCCTATGCTATTTCTTTCCCTTCTCAGTATGAAACTTGATTGGGATACAGGCTGAGTCTTCTGGAGGTTGAATAACACTACAGACAGACAGACAGCATCTTCTTAAAATGTGTTAAGTTTTGGGGTTCCTTTTGCCTTAATAGACAGTGGCAGAAGAGGCAGATGAAAGTAAACAACTCATTTGTCCTTTCTGTGTAACCTCAGCTCTGGCTTCATTCCTGTCTTTATTTTTTTTATTTTTTTTTTTTCCTCTAACATGTCACATTTTCACTCTTTACTGTTTCAGACGGAGGAGACACTCTTCATGGCTTGCGTTAAGTACAGCCGTTATTGAGATTGTCTGCTGCTGTTGTTAGTAGGCTCTAATTAAGCTCCTATATTAAAAAGTGCAATATGCTGAGCACTCGAGCTGCTTGCGGTGGGTGAGAGCCGGAGGGTGCAGAGCACCGGCACCTGTTGCTGCCATCCCTGGAGCTGGAGAGCCCTTGTGTGGAGGGGCCCCTTCGCCTGCAGCAGCCGAGTACAACGGTACAACCTCCAAAGCACCCTCCCTCCTCTCTCCGCTCTCCCTCTCCCACAGGCGCACACACACGTAGCCGGAGAGTTTAGCTGTCTGCCTCTGCTTTCTGTTGCTAAGTGAACAGCTCTGGCTCACACGCAGCGCGGAGCCAATAGCGTCCTGACCTCTGAAGGCTGGTAAAAGCTGAAAAAAAGGGAATCCAACGGTTTTTCTTTTTCTTTACTCTCCTCCTAGCCCCCTTGCACAGGGAAGCGAGGAGGGAAGAGGGAGAGCACAGGATGGTGGAGATAATTCATAATAGTTGTTCATGTTCTGGAGATAAACGCGGTAATACCTGGGGAAAGAAAGAGAATATGATGCTCCTTTGTATTTAATAGGCACACACAGAGGCAAAAATGTTTTTCCTTGTGCTGTAAGCTCCAAGCTGTGATTAGAAAATGAGTTAACACTGTGAAGTTATTTTGCTGTGGTCTCCGTAGCTGTTAATCTTCTACTAATCACTGATACTGGAATATATTGTGAGGTTCATCTTTCCCTCAATCAGTCAAACGCTGAGTGGGGCTTCAGCCTCCCCCTCTCTAATTAGGACACATTTATCGCTGTACAACTATTGTTTCCCTGCTCTCCTTGGTGAGTATCTGGGGAGGGGGAGGCTGCTTAGCACCCTGCAGGCACTTGTGTGATCGGTGCAGTCCCAACGAGCAATCAGCCACAGGGTCAATAGCAGCTGGAACTGACCATCTCGTAGTCATGTTTTGTAAAAAGAAATAGGTTACGGCTCACTTCTCACAAATAGAGCAAAAGATTTTTAAATTTTTTTTTTTTTTCAAGTGGTAAGATAAAAGCTTGGTAGCTTCATGTTCAGTGTTAACCTGCTGTAAAGTCGCATTGTAGATTATTTTTCTTGTGTTTTAAGTTCTCTCTGTTTAAATATATTTGCATTTTGAGCAACGTTTTCTAGGCACCACAAAGTGATTTTTATCTGTAATCACCAGTGACTAAGTGTCAGTGTAGATTGCTTGTGTTTGCTCTATGGCTGAGTCTGCTGTTGTACATGAGTAGTACAGCCCTCGCCCTGCCTCTAAGCAGCCGTGTGGGTGATCTCACTTCTGGATGGGGAAGGAGAAGACATAACCTGTCGTGTAAATGAGAGCAGTATGTTCGGCTGTTATTGCTGGAGTGTCACAGACACCAAGTTTTCCCAGTTGCAAGTCTCAAAACAAATGGTAGGTAGATATATCTGCAGAGGGAGGGACAGTGTTGGGTGGGCTGAATTGCCCCTGCAAACTGGTGGTTGGACCCTGATGAGCAGCAGAAGCCTGTGAAACTCAAATGTACCATGTAAGAAATTAGATACTTTTACAGAGATTTTACCCATAAATGACAATTGATCCACTTAAGCCACTTCATGATCGTTAACAGACGGTTTATTGACGGAGCAGTAGCAGTGAAGGGTTTCCTCATAATCTAGAAGAATCAGCTTAGACCTCAGTTATCTTCAGCTTCACCAGAAGATGAGCGGAGAAGTCCCTAGTATTTCACAGTGTGAAATGTAACCTACAGGTTGGAGGTAATGTGATAAACATGTAGATTGGGCAGAAGGGGTGCTGAGCTTTCTTCATGGTGCTGAGCGGCTCTGCTGCAGCATCTCTGCCTGCGGCGGGAAACCGAAGGCAGGATAGTGTTTGGTGAGGATATCAGTGCCGACGCAAAGTTTTGGGGGAGAAGACAGTTCTGCTTGCTAAGAAAGAGCGATCTGAAATGTGCCTGACTCCATGTGATGCAATAGTTCAGCAGAGGGGCAGCCGTGCTTCGCTGGGTGCTCTGCTAAACCAAAGGTTGCTCTGCTTACTCTCAGGTACCATGTGAATCACTCATGTCTTTTGCCTTGACATGTCACAGCTGCTGCTGTGCCACCGAGCAGTGACATGACACTGGCCCTTTCAAGCCAACAGAAACCGTCTGTTACTAAGTATCTGGCAAATTTGTTCAGTGCTTTGCAGAGCCAACACCGTGCTAGTCTCTTTAACCCTGCTGACTACTGGAAAAGAGAGAACTTCGCAGCACTTGCCATAGTCAATAATTTTGCATTGTACACTGAAAGACAATGTTACAGCTGTCACCTTTAATTAACAGATGACATGTTGTCAATTCACAATTGTCAATGCAATTTTAATTCCCAGTTTTGAACAACTCCCTTTGCAATATTAACTGGTTAACAGCCCTTACATTAAAAAAAAAAAAACAAAACCAACATAAAAGCACAGACGTGTACTTGATAAAAATTAGTTTGGATCCCTAGGTTTCAAGTAAACAAACAAAATAACATGAGGTAAATTTTCATTTGTGTCTCTGCTCTCAAAAGGGTGTTGTTCAAGTGAAGCCTTTGCAAATTGTGAAAGGCATAACAGGTCCCTGAGCCTGTAGCCAAGGCTGGGGGAGCCTTGTTTCATGGACGAGGGGTCTCCTCTTCCCTTGTGTGCCTTGGCAACAAGGCCCCTGGTGCTAAGCTCTTCTGGGCTTGAGCTTCCACACTCCTCTGATGTGTCCTGCCTGGTGCTTGCTGCCGCAGCAGGGCTGCTGCTGGGTGAGCTGGTGCAGAGCTGGCACCTGGCTGGATGAAACTCAGTCACTGTACTGCTCCAGGTGCCTTCTCTTTTCCCCTGCCTCAGAGCAGCCATTGCTATACACATAGGAAAGCCCAACCAATTCCAAAAGGTTGGCTTTGCTCTCCTTAAGTTGTCGTGGTCTCTGTATGATGAGTGTATTTTGTTGGGATTTTTCTCCTCTTTTGCAGATTTATTTTAATTGCCTTGTACAAAATTCACCATGTGCAATCCCGTTTGTCTATCTCGGCTGTTGTGTTGTATGTGCCTATCACCACTGTATCTAAGCACTTTTCAATACATTCCATCTAAAATTGGTCACATGTTTCTAGCTTAACAAATCTTCAGTAAGTGGAAGGACTAAGGAAGGAATAACAGTTTGGAAGAGTAGAGAAGAAAAATAGGTTCAGATCATCCGAGTGCTTGCATTGCTGCTTCCTTCTCCACAGAGGATTCACAGAAATGAAATTTTGGTGTGCGAACTAAGGCTGACTTTTGTCTGTTCAGTTTACCCTCTGAACCTGGAGTTTATTGATTGCCTGTCACTTCCCATAACTGTGCCATTCACTAATCTCTTCTGCCTTTCCCCCCTTCCTGCCCCAACACAGCTCCCTCGGCTTTGTTTGTGTTAGGCAAGACTGCAGTGTAAATAAATTGATGTATCAATAGCTGCCCCATTGTAGACTTCTCATACAAGCACCCTTCTGGCACAACAGGAAACTCAATTTGTTTAAGTTTGTTTGGCAATTAACTCCAATTAGGCTAATCTGGAATATAGCCTTGTAGTGTGCCAATTTAAAGATTTTTTTTTTCCACTGGTGTAATTAAATCCATTCAGGTTACTGGTATTTTTATTTTTGTAGTATAGATAAGTTGTTGTGCAAGCCAGCATTAGGCACGTGGGGTTTGAAACTTGGCATCAGATCATTTGGTTTGTCAGCTCAGGGTGCTGGCATTTGGCAGTGTGTGTGTGTGTGCGTGTCCCCCCCCCCAGCGTTGTAAAGACCATTCACATGTCAGCGGTGCCTGTAGCTGGTGGTCCTTGAATCCCCTCCTGGCTGGTGCCACAGTCTAGCTGAGGATCCACAGTTCCCCTGCTTTGTGGCTGATATGAAGGACTATGGGGGTGCGTTCCCATTGAGATCAGAGCACTTCTGAATATAACTTTGCCTGTGTGTTCACACGGAATGTGCTTTCTGTCCCCAAAATCTTTCTGGGAAAAACAAATATTGACTTCCCCTCTCCTTGCATGTTACACAAGTGGTTGTTTCTGACCTGCCAGGTGGAAGTTAAGCCACTTGCTGTGGAGTCAGAAGAATATACTGAAGGTGAAAGTGGAGAAACAGGGTGACTTAGTATTGCCCTCCCATCTGTATGAAATCTGTTGTTTTGTAACTGCTGCTCCTGATTACTCAGATTTATACAATTCCTCTCATCTGCAAGAGTCCAAATGCTTTAAAAATTATTCTTGGTGCAGGCGAGTTAATGCCAAGACACAAAGTAAGTGTATGTATTAGAATGTAATATAAAATCATCTGTGTGTCTTAAAATATTTAACAGCATCAAGTGGATCATTCCTCCCTGATTTCACACAACTGTGTAGAATTCCTATAGTGTCATACGCTCGCTATTAATCATACAGATAGAACTGTCATCTTTGTGGGCTCTGCTGGAATTGCTAAGGTGCCCTCTGCAGAAGATACTGTGGCTAATGTTCTCATTACCAACTAATTGGCTAAAGAGACTTCTCTCACATTGCATTTAGGCTGATTGATAGTTTTCTATCACCTGATGGGTGGAATGGACGGCCAAACCAATTATCACAGCAAAGAGTGCTATATACTGGAAGAGTTCAGGCAGAGACAAAAGACCCTTATAAGATTACGTCTAGTCAGTGCCAGCTGAGATTTTGTTAAACTATTAAATGGGTTTGGTTTTTTGTTGTAAAAAGCACAGTTCAGAATGCCTTGGATCTCCTGTAAGCCAGGCAACCCCTGCACTGATTTTGAGTTGTCGTGTTATTACTGCTTTGACATTATGTGACCTTAAGTGGGCGTGGAGGGTTAAAAACAAATGGAGGCATCATGAGGTGTTAAAAGACAGTATTCTGGAGAGATTTATACCTGAAAAGAGCCTTGTGATTCATAAGTGCTGGGGTATGTGCTATTTAGATAGTAACCCTTAGACACGGGCATTATTCAAATTCTTTTTGTGCTTATTTTCCTTTCATGTAGCTCTAACAGTTTGGAAGGAATGTTTGTGCAGTAATTGAGATGGAAAGGTTTGGGGTTTTTCCTTTGTAGTTAGGGCTTTAATTTTTTCTTAATCTTTGCCTGAAATGAAAAGGCAGCTTTCTGGAGAAAGGGAGAGCACGCTGTATAGTTCTCTCACAGGCCTAGCTTCTAGTATCGGTGGCGAAGCTGAAATTCCTCCTTCTCTGCCCGGGAAGCCAGCGTGGGCTCTGGAGTGTGGCCAAACCCTGCTCCTCAGCACCCAGAGCTCCAGGCACAGCACCGCTGCTGCTGCTGCCGCCCTGTGGAGCCCCAAGCGTGACCCTGCCCTCGTCTGGGAGTCTTGGTGTTGGTGACCATGTCCCAGAGGGTGAAGGAAGGAGGGGTGCATCACGCATTTGAATCTTGGCCACCTCTGTAGGAATTTTGATGATCAAGACTGAAGGGAACAAGAACCAATGAGGACAGAAGGTGCAAGTGCCCTTGTATGAGGTTGCACCTACAGTTGTGGGAGGAGAAGCCAGGCAGGGCGCCTCTCCTGCTGTCCTCTCCTGCCCCAGTGCTGCCTGCCCAGCCCAGCGGCCCTGGGGGTGGCAAGGTGCAGAGCTGCCCCTCCAGCACAGCAGAAGCAGGGCACTCCCGTCAAGACCACTGTGCTGTGCAAGTGTCTCCTGAGAGCAGAGATTTGCTTCCCCTGTACTATGCCCCCTGTGGAGTCTGTAAAAACACTCTCTTAGGGCTAGGAAGCTCACCTCCAGTAATGCATCACTTTTTTTTTAAGTCAGCTCATTTGTAGGAGAATGGTTTTAAATAAGCTTTCCTTGCTTCATTAAAACTATAATGAGAACCAGAAGAAAAGAAATTTCTCAAATAAGGGCAGGTGACACAGGAGGATGTGGATTCTTTGTCATATACAAAATTGAAAGCACACTCATGCTGTATTGCCTTTTTTTTTTCTCTTAACTTTGCTGTATATTCTTTCTCCTTCATGGAGTGGACGACAAAGGATGTCAGGTAGAGTTTGGGCTCTGTCCCATGGAGTCTGTAATCTGAATGGATGGGGAGAAAAGTGAAATAGGAGAAAAGACAGAAGAAAGGAGAGGGTTACCATGAGAAAAATCACATGGCCAGGTGCATGCAACTGCATGCATTGCAGTTTCTTTTTAAGTTTCTGGTTATTGAGAGCTCCTAACCCAGTGCTCTTAAAGAGCTCTCCAAGAAGGCCGAGTGGAGCCAAGGGAAAATGTGTTGGGTGCATTGAATCTTCTTTAAATCTCGTCAGGTACTTAGGCTCTGCATGGCTGGGCCACAAATGGTATCTTTGGGCCGTTGCAGCAGTGAAGGAGAAGAAGCAGCGGGCACTGCTGATCTCCACCTATTTTGAGAAGGACTCGTTTTAATCTAAGCGCTTCTTTCATCTTCCGTTGTTATTGACTGACAAGGACGATGGAAGCTGGAAGCATTCTCGCCCTGTTTTTTGGGTAGCAGTAGCTTTGTAGAGAGTCTGCACCCTCCCACACGCTGAGAAAAGCCAGAGAACATGTAACTCAACGTGACACAGGGCTTGTTTGTGTTGCAGAATGTGTCCTCTTGCATTAGTATGTAGATTAACCGAGAGCCGGTCTAGGAAACCTCAGGAATGTGCATGCTAAGTGTTGATGCTTTGTAAATAGACCAAATAAAGTGGACCAAAGGCGTAAGTGCAGTTAGTAGCCCCAAGAACAACAAAATGCTGCTGTGTTACACTGACAAACCACTTAGAAATGCAGTAAGCCTCATCTCTTAATTCCTTATGCAGTTTGCTCACTTGCATAGACAGGCTTTGTTTCTTGCTTCAAAGTTCATTTCAGTTCATTCTTGAATATAATGCAGCTCCTCATAGGCTCCTCAATAATAAATACATCAGAATAAAACTTTAATGAAAAAATAGACAGTGTTCTGATCGGAATTAGACCAAAGCATTTGCTTTCAAACTCAAATGGGGGAAATTTGGTGTTAAACTTTATTGTTCTATTAGCATTTTAATGAAAAGTCTTCCCAGGCATTCCCTAAAGGTAAAGAAATGATCTGTCTTTTAAAAGCTATATTTTATTAAGAGATGCAACCCAAGATGCAATAACGGCACTCCTGGGTAAGGAAAAGGATGATTTGGGCCAAGACTGAAATTAGTCAGCAAAGAAGCATATGTTTGCTGCTCTCACCTGCTATCAGCGTAACGTTTTCCTCATGTTAGCCACAGCCAGCTGAAGTGGGGTTTTATTTGCTGTGGGCGTATGATTCTCATTGTTCTGCATAAGCTAGCCCAACTTTTTTTCTTTATTTTGAATTTTATTTTCAAAGTTTCATCAGAAGTTTCTGCCCAGCCTGTGTACGTAGCATTCTAGCATATGCAGCCCTTCAGGATTCTGCTGCATGTGAAGCATCATTCAGGGTTTCATGACAGAAATCTTCTGGGAGATCTTAAAGTGCCAACCTCCCAAGAGTCAGTGTGATGCTCCTTCAGACCTGTCCTCCCAGCCCCAGTGCAGCACTGGAGCTCTGGCTGGTGAGTGGCCCCAGGCTGCTGCTGCTGCAGCATCCCAGCAAACGTCTGGCAGAGAGAGCTGCTGCCTGACAGCTGCTGAGCTTGAGTTGACAGAGGCAATGCTGAGACTCAGTTACCTTTCACTACACACTCTAATGTGAAAAGCATAATTTTCACTTTGCATGTCTTGTAATTGTTCATTATGTGTATTTTCTGTCACAATTAATTAAAAATTGTAATTAGTGGAGTAGATAATGCTGTACTCTTTGAGACGTTTGGGATTTGATTCAGATGCTGTTTATTTCACTGTGTTCAGCTTGTACTGGATCAAGTTTTGATTTTAAAAGTGTTTGTCAATGGCTTGATTTTGGGTATAGTGACATAAACTGGACATCTATAGGATCCACCAGTGGCTTAGGATGAGGTGCTGCGCCATGTACCGAATGCTCCTGGAATAATGTGAAAATGCCTGTCCTTGGGGGACATAGCTCAGGACTTCAGTAATCTCAGAATGAGCAAATATCTTCCTTGATTATTTAATCAAATCAAGTGAAAAAAGACCTAGCAGAAATAGGATGCAGAGAGCTAGAACACAGTAGTGCTGAGAATGACTTCAAAATAATTCTCTCTTTCAAAATATTTATGTAAGAATTGGATTGCCTTCCTCTTGCATTTGCAGTCAGACTTTGCTGTCCTCTTCTTCAGTATAAACGTACAACAGTGTCCTTAACTGTATGGAAAGTTCCTTGGGCTTTTGGCTGCAGCCACTGTTTCATCTAGTACAAATCTGCAGTACTGCCAATAGTGTGGGTCCCACTTTTGGACACTTGTTCCTGCTGCCCTTCTCATGCCAGCACCAAATTTCCTATGGCTGCATAGTAAGCTGGCTGTTAGGGCTGATATGGCAGAAAATGAACTGATGAAACCAAAATCCAGACTCCTGCTGTACTTGTAACATTGTGGTCTTGTGGTGGGTTCAAGTGCTGTAAAATGGGACCTGTACAATGTGAAAACGTGGCTCTGGGTCCTAGACTCTGCTTTTGACAAATGAATGGCAATTCAGGGCTTGGCACTGCCTTTCAAGGTACACCCCAGATGGCAGCTTTCCTGCCCCAGAAAGCTGGCCATCTGAATTACAAAGCCAGTCAAAAAGTATGGGTAATTTGAATATAGTCAAAGAGCATGTAAATATGTAGGTAACACTTGTATGGACAGAACAGAATTATTTTGCTTTTGCTTTAACTTTAGTAATACCTTGTTTTGAGCTGTATGTATTTCCTTGTAGGTGAGGTGAGGAGAGAATGGATAGCTGTAGAAGACTAATCAAGAAAGCAGAGTATTAGCAGGGTGTGAAAGGCAGGGAAAGGATGAGCAGGTATCTTAACTTAAAAAGACTTTTCCATTCATGAGACACCAAGAAAAATGTGCTGTTGTGGGTGGAAGAAGAAGGGTATTGTGTTGAGCAGGCAGAAAAGGCAGTAAATAAATATGAAATGAGGACAGAGTTGTACGGCAGGCGTTCCTCCGGCAGTACAGCCTGATGACTCAATCAGAGTTAAAGCAACATTTACAGCTCAAAGTGGATGCACGAAGGGTGTCAGAAGTGTTTGTGGTTGCAGTGGAACAAACATTAGAATTCGGACAAGATACTGAAGGTCAGGTCAGGGTGAGAAAGATTTGAGCATAACCTTGGCAATGGGAGAAAAAGCACAGGTAGATTTTCTGAACTGGTTTTGAAGTAAGAAGCCAAGGGATGGAGGTGGAAAGGAAGGTAGGGCTTACGCTGTAACCAAATATGCAGCCTTGTATGGTGGGAAGATTGAATGTTTATTAATTGATAGATTACATTACTATTTATTTTTATGTGTGTGTGTGTGTGTGACATAACTCCTATTCTTGGCAGATGTAGAAGGTTTCTTGCTTTTGTGTGCGGATATTTAGTTTTCAATACCTATCTACTCTATCTCAAATGTCACCCATATTTGATTACAGAGAGTTGTGTTGAAGGAAATGCTGTTTGGTGATTGCTAAAGGTGAGCTCAAATCCCCCATCCTCCTGCAGTGGGGGATTTGAGCAGGAGGCTCCTGCCAGAAGGCTGTCTAGTTGGGCAGGAGGGTGCCACCAGCGTGGGACTCCTCTCTCCTTGCCTCTGTGCTTTCCTGTGTCTAGCAGATGAGCAAATCAGCACCTGTAAGGAGCTGTGTTCAAGCCAGCTCAGCATGGCCTGTTTGACTTTGGAAAAGGTATCTTGCCACTTGATGCTTCCATTTCCTTCTCTGTGAAGTCTGAAGACAAAGTCTGTGGTTTGTAAAGCTCCTTGGTGCTTTTCTGGGAATGGAAAAGTGTTCCTAGCAGTGATGTGATAGAAAAGCAGGCTTGGAAAGCTGGTCTTACCAGCAAGGGAGGGAAAGAAAAAGCAGGATAACAAATAAAGGGATGTGTAGATGGGGAACAGGTGGGGCACAAGAGTACAATATGGATGGTCCCCAGTCCCAAGTACACACTGATTTGGGGTGAGCCTCTAGTCGATTGGCATGGCCAGATTCAGCTCTGGGGCTGGTGAGGTGCAGAGGCTGATAAGCCTCTGTTCCTGAGCTCTCCCAAGGAAGAGAGCACATCCCTGGGCTGTAAACAACACCTCCGGTGTTTCTTACAGATAAGGACACAGCATCACAGCAAGAAAAAGGAGAGTGGAGTAGGTAACATGAAGGGGCTGTAAATAGAGCTTCACAAAAGGATAAATGGAAAAGAAGGGGAAGAGTAAAGAATAACACAGTGTTATCAAGCAAGTTAAACAAACCTTTTTAATGTCATTTTTCCCTCTGAGCATCCTTAGACTAAACAGAATGGGAGAAGGAAAAGCTCCCTAAAAGAGGAGATAGAAGGGAAATGGAAGCTTTCTGCAGCTCATGCTGTTCTAGGGAAATAGGAATTCTGGGTTAAAAATCAAATCTATCGTTGAAGACGTATTTAGATTGATTTATCTGTAATTTACAGAAAATAATAAATTGGTGGTTTGCTTATTGCATTTTGTGAAGAAGGCGCACAACTGTTGGGCTAATGTAAAAATGGCATTTCAGTAATAATTATGGATATCTTGCTTCAGCCTCATTTAGAAACATGTAATTGAAGTGATAGATAGATGTGGTGCTTATAAATAGTTTTGGTTTGCTAATGTAATAATGAGCAGTTCTCTCATTCTCTTTTTAATTTTTTCCCTTTCCTACGCTTTTTTTATCCCTTCATTTACCCTTCCCTGCTGCTGACCAGGAGCATTCCCAGACTGTGCTCCACCACTCTGTCCTGGTTCTGTGCCCTGGAGCATGGTGTCCTGCTGCTGGGTGGGTGTCTGGCGTGTGGAGGCTGAATGGAGCAGATGTACCCAACAAAGCAGAGTTGGGAGAGGCTGGGGCAGACCTGCGCTGCCCGCCCATGGATGGAAGGGCAGCTGGGTGAGGGGGTCCTTGCTGCTGGGGAGCCACTGGAAGGGGATGGAGGCTGTGGAGAAAGAAGACTGGGGGAGGCAATGCAGCGTAGTAAAAAGAGCGTAGCAAATCTCAGCTGTGAAGAGTAGAAATAAGGAATAAAAGGATAATGTGTGTCATATATGCTTAAGTATTAACAAAGTCCAGGGAAGGAAGAGGACCTGGGAAGGGGGAACTGTGAGCACAGCAGTGCTGTACTCCCCTACAAACAACCCCTCTCCAGACAGATGACTTTCCCTGTAGAAATTCTGCTGTTCAGTTCTCCCCAGAGATTAGAAAAATCCAAGTTTTGCACTTGCAAAGTAAGGGTCAATAAATACAGGACCTGCCAGCTCTGCGTACTGCCAGCTGAAGAAAGAAGGCATGATATGGGCTGGGCAGCTGCTGGAAAAGAACCTTGTTTCTGAGCCTCTCTGCAGGGTTGTCTAAAGGGTGGCCTGAGCCTGTAACAACTGCAGATTTTGTTTGTATTTTCTTGGTGATGTAAGGGTAGCTTTTTTTTTTTTTTTTTAATATGCTTTGAGGTCTACCAAGGAAGTTCTTAGCCTCTTAGCATTTTAACATCTGTCAGGCAACGACCAGGAGTCAGATAGCCATAACCTGTAGTACTAATAATACATAAACATTCCCCCAAAAATTCTGGGGACTTCTTTCCAAAAAAATGTTTCTTTGCTCTCATCAAATTCTGGTGGAGGAGTCTGTGGCCACTTAGTGGTCTCTTACCAAAACTTTTTTCCCCTCAAGCATCTTTCATTTTAGTTTTCTTTGTGCTTTGGCAGGTTAAGGTCTGAGTGATTGTTAGACCTTTATTTTTTTGTTTGAACAAATGTAAACAGCATCAAAATATTAAACAGAAGGACAGAATGGAGCTGAGCAAGCTCATAATGGCTGGAAACTAACACTTGTGTTTGTGTGTTAGTGGTGAAATGATTGCAGGTGGAATCGGTGTGTGCCAGTAAGGAGGATGAAAAGTCTTCTTCAGAAGCAGGGACAAAGTGCAAACAACACAAGAGTGGTGCATTTTCATTTTTGATGTTGAAAACATTTGTAATGTGACTTTTGCTCTTCCCTGTCATTGGTGGGGAATGTTTTCAAATATTGGCGGTGTCTTAGATGCTTTGTTTTGAACCGCAAAGCTAGTAACCTCTTGGACCTGCCAATGTCAAGCACTAGCTTAGAGGTCTGTTAATGAAATATTGACCACAGCCTAACACAGAGAACAAGGCAGGCTCCGAGCAGTCAGTAAAGACATTTTGTGTGCAGTAGCTCTTAGAAGGGTAAAATAAAGAAGTTCTAAAATACTGGTGGTTCTTAATTACAAAACTGCTAAGAAAACCTTGAGTCAGTAGGATTTGTGTTTTTTTGTGACTCCTTTTTTTGGTTCATTGAGTTCACATACAGTCTTATTGCTTAGTAACTTTGTAGACAAGCCAGGTTCAGGCCTCTGGCTCAATCTCTGCTCTTGCTAAATTAAATGGTAGAGAAAATGTCTACTGACATCACTGCAAGTGTGAATGAAGATGAACTGCCTTTTGAAAGGCAGTGGCAAAAAAAAAAAAAAAGGCTAGGAAGAGGGCTCAATGAAGAGTTTTTTTAATGGGTAGGTAGCTTATTTATATGGCATGGGACAAAGAAAGTTGGGAGAAGGGTCAGCATATGGGATCCTAGTAATGATATGTAGTAAGTGTGGGAATTATGACTTGCTTTCCTCATGCTGTGAAGAACATCCCCCTTCTCCCTTTGCTTCAGAGCAAACTAGTTTTCCTAATGCACCTATTCCTCAGACCAATTTTATTGTCAATAAGAGGCATAGGAGGGTAAAATAGAGCATTTAAAATGAGAAGAAACTGAAAATGTAAATTCCAGGGGCAGATGTGTGTCCATAAGGCTATTGTAGTGTTGTGGGAGAGAAGCTACCTCAGTGCTGCTTGCTGACTTGCCAGCTTATAACCATGGTTCCTTTCTATATCCTGATTATTTGTATATCCTGATTTCCAGTACTTCTGCATGAAAAGCATGGGGCCATGATGTGTGGGGCTTGGGGTTTTTGATTGTTTTGGGGAGTGTTGCTTGTTTGGGTGGGTAGTTTTTTAGTGTTTAAACACCCAAGAAGCTGTCCATAGTGTCCTTCCTGCCTCTGGGTTACCCACAAGGCCCTCTGTAAAATAATGACAGACTTTTTATGTGTAGTGTTACAGTTTCTTTCATTCTGTGAGCAGAGCTGGTTATTCAATTTCAATGTCCACTAAAGCAATCTCCAAAAGCAGTTAAAATAAAACTCATTACAGTGTGTATGTGATATGGTACGTTTAGAATCCTGAGAATGTGCTGCAATAAACTTTCACTGGCTTTCCCTTTCCACAGCAGCAGATAACAAAATTTACATTTCCACCGTGTACAAGAAACTAAAAAGATGAATCCCTACAGACTAGAGTCTGAGGACCATTGTTTCTTTGTCTCCTGAGGAGTTATTTATTTGTAAAACAAATCCAGAAGTTGCTTCCAAAGGCAAAATCTTCTTTTTTGAAGGTGGAAATGAGCATTCTGTGACTGAAAAACAGCTGAGTTTTCTACACACAGGGGTTTTGTATTTATTCCCCCCCACCCCTTTATTTTACTGCTCATTTCTTCTAAGCAGCATGAAAACCCCCTTAGCCTCTTTTCCCTGTTCCTGGGATGCTCTCTCTTTCCCAGAGGCTGGTAAAACCACTTGTGCAGGCAGATCTTGCCCAGTGAAATGTGGCCATGGCAGCCCAGGCCTTGTTAATACTTAACACTGAGCAAACAAGGCAGGTCGTAGCCATCGGTACTACTTACGTCCAAACACACTGAAGCATCCTTAGCTGACAAAGGTCAAGTGAAAAACAGGTCTGCTGTCTGAGATGGATTTGGTTTTTTTCCTTGTCTGTAAAAGATGCAGAAACAACTGATTCCCAAACTCTGGAGTGTTAGCTTTGTCCAAGCAGAGCCTACTGCCTGACAAAGGGGCTGTGTGTACTTATTACTGGTAACAGTGATAATTCCTGACGCCACAGCTCATTCTGGAGGCTGGCAACCAGTGGGATTTGGAAGGGGATGGCCTGGTCTCATTTGGTTGGAATCTTGTTTGTTTTATTTTTACAGCTGCTTATTTATGGGCCATCTAATTTTCCAGTGCATGATAATCTTCTCCTTTGTTTTGTTGCCTCGTGGATAAGGTTGCTGCTCTTTGACATCAGTTGCCTCCTAGAAATGTCAGCTTTTGGTGTCACACTTGCAGAGTTTATGACAGCTGTTTGAAGGAGAACTTTGCAGAATAAATTAACAGCCACAGGAACTTAAAGTATCTGTAGTGAAACAACTTAGATTGTTGGGGTTTTTTATTTCTTGTTTCAGCACATTGAAAACCAGACATCTCTGGTGCTGTGAATATCTTGGCTTTCAATGAGAAAAGTAGAATCCATTAAAAATACAAAGCAGCTGTTCCCCCTCCCATGCCTAACTATCCCAAAGCAAACTAAGCGCCAACCCCACAACCAGACACTTTGTCCTGGCTATGGGGCAGACCAGTGAAAGGAAAAATAAGAGTAAAATCCTCAAGGCCTTGCACAGAATTTATTCCTCTGTCGTAAACCTCCATGTCTGTAGAGTAGAAGTTTGCTGTGTGCAAAAGTATGATCCTTGGGTTAGGGTGTCTCTCAGACCAGCTGGACTTGAAATGTGAAAAGGTGTAGTAGTAACCAGCAGTCTGCTCTTAGGGCCATAGCTCAGAAATACCACAGACTTCGCTTGCAGGTCCTGAGCTGCAGCACCTCACAGCATTTGCAGTCTTGACAGTAGTGTAGGACACATCTTGCTGAGTGTGTTTCATTAATCTCAAAATGGCCTGGAGATGGAGTGTACAGATGATGTTGAACTCAAATGAAAGCTGTATACCCACCAGACATGAGTCAGAAAGTGGCCTTGTTGATTAGGTGTTGAAATAAGCCTCTGAAGCAACTCAGATCCTCACTGGTTTCTCAAGTTGTAGACTTTACTAACAAATGAGGTTGTGGATGCTCCCTCACTGGATGTGTTCAAGACCAGGTTGGATGGGGCTTTGAGCAACGTGGTCTAGTGGGAGACGCCCCCACCTGTGGCAGGGGAGTTGGAACTGGACGACCTTTGTGGTCCATTCTAGCCCAAAGCATTATACGATTCTGTGAAGTGATGAGTAGGCACCAGTTGGTCATCTGATGGGCTGCACATAGCTAGTCCTCCCAGTTGCCTCTATCTAGTCCGGAGTGTGTGTCACCCACCTCAGTTTCATCAGGACTTTAGTTTTTTCCAGTTCTGAAGTATTGCTGTATGTTGTCAGCCGCTGGCTATGTGTCAGAGGTAGAAAAAAACCCTTCATGTGTTTAAGATTTACTTTTGCAGGTATCTGGCTTCTTCCAGCTTGTAAGCCCATCAAGTGAGAGGGTGCCTGGTAAGAAGTGTGCAAGATCCAGCAGCACTTGGGGATCCTTTGTGCTAAAGGATGCTATGCATGATCCTTATAAATGATTTGTTTGAGTTCTGCATAAGTACAGCTAAATCACCAGGATAATCAGGAAGTGATCTGGGCTGGCTTGCAGGGTTTGTGTTTTTCAGAGAGCTGTTTTCTGTGCTTTCTGTCATCATTTAAGAAGTGTTCCCTAGCTCACGGTTATGAGCATAATCTTCCCAATGTGAACGGAATCTAAATTGGCACAGAGCAACTTGTCAGAGTCGGCACCCAGTCTGCAGCAGGAGCTCGGGGAGGGATCTGAACTGCCTTTGTTCTTTGCAGTGGGGGTGTTAACGCTGAAGTTTATGATAATGTATTTGCCAGCATTGTTAATTATTCCACTGGAAGGAAGGAGCTGGAGAGTCTGCACAATTTGCTATCAATAAGGGTCTTGTTTCAGCATTCCAGTTTGGCATCTCAAATAGGTGGTGTCTGGGAGAGACCTGCTTTCTACGGGGGGGTGTGTGGGAGGGGCTGTTTTCAGTCCTTGATTTGTGTCCTTCTCATTCCTCTTTGATACAAATAGGATTCTTCTGGAAACCTGGATGAGCAAGCTCTCAGTGCTTATGATGTTAAATAAATGATTTTTTTCCCTTTTTTTTTTCTTTTTTTTTTTTTTCTTCCTTTTTCTTCAGTGGATCCTCACAATTGTGGAGCTCATTAACCTGAATGGCTCAATTAGCCAAATGCTAACCTACTGCCAACACTGCTGCTACTGTCACTGTTGCCACTTCAAAAATGTTGTGTTTCATGCATATGCTGTAAATGTGCCACTTCTTCTGTTTATCTCTGGGGAAGAAGATCAAGCATATTCATTAAAAATATAGATTTATATCCTTGCAGTAGTAACTGAGATAATACTGAGTAGTACCTGAGATAATACAAACTGTCAATAGATTGAATGATTTGTTCCTGAGGTATTTTGAATAACAAACTTTGACTTTAGTGTGAGAGGGTTACCACAATTAGCAGAATGAAATTGATGTGCTTCTCTTTGTCACGGTCTTAATGAACATTTTAATTGCACTTGAATATATTAAAACACATTTTGAAATAGCTGTGCAGAGGTCTGGATTAAAACTTGGTTTTGCTCATTCTTATTGGCGTTGTGCATTCCCGTGTAATTCCTCAGGTGAGATGGCACATCCTGGCATCTTATGGTGCTTGTGCTTAGGACAGTGGAGTTGCTTCTTGCTTCAGAGAAATGGGCAGTGATAAAGAGAAGCCCTGAACTCAGGCATAGCGTGTGACTCTGATCGTGAGCACTACATTTATATGGGGTCTGATCAAAACAACAGTTTCTTTTATCCACTTTCACAAACATGATTTTTATGATGGGCTCTTGGCAATTATCGTTGTTGGGTAGCTGCCTGAAGCATTTATCCAGTGAAGCTGTAAAATGAGCATATTCAGACAAACTAGCTCGTATTTCAGTTTTCAGAAGACATGCTGCATAATTTGGGTGTTCGATAAGTGATTTCTGCAGACCTGACCAACAAGGCCGAGTGCACATGGTGTGTTTTGGATTACCTTTTCTTCTTGTTCTCAGAAGAATAAATAAAGCTACTCCCTTTTTGTACCTTGGGACTGCTGTGTGTCACCAGCCTCCTTCCCAAGCATTCCAGGGCATCTCTCAATATAAGTTTTCATTTTAGAAAGTAAAATAAAAATGGGAAAGGAAGCTTATATGTAAATAAGAATCCAAATGTCTGTTGGCACACTGGCTGATTGTCAAGGTTTAGGGTCAGGGCAGCCCTTTAGATCTGTAACAGATGCTCTTTGTTAACCCCCCTCCCTCCCCAAAGGGGAAGAGAAAAGGAGTAAGGGAGAGAGACTCAGCAATTAGTAAAGAAAACTAGAACAGCTTTAATGAAAATGAAAATAATAATATATACAAAACTAGTGTTGAACCCAACCCCCCCTAAGTGGAAATTATGTCACCATCACCACTGATGCTTTGAAGCAGGAAGTCCCAGACTGGACTGGAGCTGTGCAAAGCTGGCAAAACAGGGTAAGACCCTCCTGATCCCTTAGCTTTATACCAAATATGACATATATGGGATAGAATCCCTTGTTGGTCGGTCACCTGTACTGTCCTCTCTCTTCTCTGCAGGTGCTGCCTTTTACTTTCTGCACCCCCAACATGATGCCCAAGATCCAGCAGTGGCCTTGGTCTGCACACTAGTCTTTAGTACTAATCCCAGGGTGTTATCCCTGCCTTAAGCAGCCACTGTCTGCAAAAGCACGCTGCTGACTTCAGACAGTGCGTTTAGAAGAACTGAATCTAAAAAGTAAAATCACTGAACAAACTTGGTACTGTTCATTCTCAGACCAGGACATTGATTTTTCTCCAATATTCAGCCTGTGCTGAATGTTCTGCAAGTAGTAGAAGTTATACTGTATGCACCACCATACTGTATAAGGTGAAGCTTTTGAGGACAAAGGAAGGTGGCTTACCGTGAAAGTTCTTGTCCATTTATGTTTGTCTGCCTTAAGAGATAGAGGTAAAAGGTGATCTGTTGTTCCTGGGTGACTTGGTCTAGGTGATCCTGCTCTGGCGGGGGGGGGGGGGGTGTTGGACTAGATGATCTTCTAGGTCCCTTCCAACCCCTAACATCTGTGAATGTGTGTGTGTGAGTCTCTGCTTTTGCTTACCACTGTGTTGCTGAAACTTTACCAACTCTTCTGAAGCCTGACTGTTCCAGTTGTTTCCTGTGTGGAAAGACAAAGCATGAGGGCATTTGATGCACCCAACAGGCTTCTCTCATTTTTTCAGACAGGCAAAGTTCAGTATCTGAGAGACTTACCCAAGGACTGCTCTGTCAGTTACTTTGAGAAGTAATCAAGAACTGAGAAAATTCTGTGTTGGGAAGTTGTACTGACATGGAAAAATAAGATAATTGAGGAAGGAAATTATGCAGATCAAGCCTTCAGCCAGATGGAAGCCTGAGAGAAGGAAGACTTTGCTTCCCATTGTCCTTTGCTCTGGGGAGGATGGATGGTGATATTGGTGCAGTATTTGCCTCAATGCCAGCTGCGTATGCGGGCAAACCCTGTGGGCTGGGAAGGTCTGTGTGTGTTAAACCCACTGCAGTATGTGCCATAGCAAGGATCAGGCAGCCAGACAGGAAAAAGTGTAATGTGATACTAGCCACAAATGGAAGGGCTTGACCCTGCAAGTTAGAGCTAAGTCATGAGGGAAGGGCAAAACTACATCTCTCTTCTGGATTTCCAGCCTGCAGTATCCACACTGGTCTCAGCTGTAGGAAAGACTTTTACTTTTGAGTTGTTCCCCAATCTCTTGACCTCACTCTCTTGATACGCACCATTTAGTGGGCAAACAGACTGGAGAAGCAACAGCCCATCGGGGTTGAGGCTTTCTGGTCATTTCTCACCCCAGCCGTGCCACCACACACAGCAGTGCATGTGGAACAGCCTGGCTGCTAATCTCCATTTGCTCTTTTTTCTGAGGCATGTCATTTAAATTTACCTCCATCCCACACAAACCAGGTCCTGGTGTTAGTGCACTGTATTATTACAAAAAATTATTTGCATTAGCAACAATTTATCTTCAAGAAAAGGTAAAAAGGTTTTCTCTGATGTGTAAAAGCATGGCACTGTGTATCAGCCTTCCTCATCTACCTCCTTTACAAGGGATCTCTTGCTTGGGTTCTTTATAGTCCGTGTAAAGGGCAGCAGCAGAGGGATGGACTCCCATGTGCTCAGCGGTGACTCAGCCCTTTGCACAAGCTGGTGTAGCCACAGTGTCAAAGCAGGATGGAGTGAAACTGTGTTTCTGACTTGACTTGATCCTCTGTTTTGTTTTCCAGTTTCGAGTAATCTGTTTTATGGGGCAGGATGAAATGTAACATTTTAATTACAGTGAAATTATTCATATCACACCTTCCTTTCAGCTCTGCTCATACTTGATATGGGATGCAGGTCCTCATTTATTTTTCTCCATGTTTGTAAGCTGAGATGGGGATTTCTTGCCCTGTAGTTCTCTTGAGTTTGCTGGCTTGAAGTGCAGAGGACGCACTGACCCCTGAGCCACTCCTTGTGCATGCTGTGTCCCCAGAAAATGGGTGGAGAAAGCTGTCAGCCCTTGGCTGCAGTGCTGCTCTCAGCATGGGGTGTAGCTCCCATTACCTCCTGGAACTGCTGTGGAAGGCCAGTGGTTACTCTCCTGGACCTGAGGAGCTGCTCCAGACAGGGAGTCCTCTCTCCCCTCGGGGAAGCTCAGGGCTACACAAAGACTGGCGTTAACCCACATCTTGAAGACAGTTATCCATGATGTTCTGCACAGGTTCTTGCCCCACACCAACCCCTTTTGTGATGTGCTGCTTCTGAAACGATCCTGTTCAGCACAAGAGCTCTGCCCCATTCTCCGGGGGTGCCATCAGCACTGGGCATGGCTCAGGTCTTGCAGTGGGTTTTGGCACCCACAGGATCCCAAGCTGAACAAACAGTTAATTTCTGTATGTTTTATAGTACATCTCTGCTCATTCACACCCCACCTTTCCATGGTAGAGTTAACCAGCTCCACGAGTAGAGAAGTTACAGTGCTTTGTACCTTCTGAACAAAGGTGGGGAGAGATGTTTATAGCAGAGCTCTGATCATTGCATACAGCAATGTAAAATAAAGGCAGGTAAATGTCCACCTCATCCCTCCCAACTTTAGATGATAATTGAGCTGAAGAAAACGAGTTAATTCCTTGTCTGGTGGACAGCTCTGATTTGTTGTAAGGCTGCACACAGAAACACTGTAGCTAAGAGCGTGCCAGGCTTTATTTGCTGGTTGGTTGGATATTTATGTCAGGTTGCCAGGCAAATTCATATACTGCTCTGCTGCAGGCAAGGTCTTGGGGGTGGGGGAGATGGGTAAACATCTTAGAGAGATCTAAAGGTGTAGGAAGAGGTTTGGAGGAAAAGAATGAGGAGCTGGGTTTGCAAGTTGTGAAACTTGCATCTATTTTTGTCCTCTGTCGCTGAAGCCGAGGGAAAGGGGGTATACTGAGCTGGTCTGCAGCACTGCTGGGTTGGCATCTGTGTGGTTCTGTGCCCCTGGGCTGTGAGCAGGCAACGTCTAATGGCAAACCTCACACGCTAGTCAGTCCAAGTGATGTGATAGGAGTTTGTGTCACTGCTCGGACATTTGCATGTTTATGGAGTCCTGGGTATTCAAAACTCGTAATAATTTCAGTTACTGTCTCTTCTGCCAGTGCAAACCACAGAAAGTAATTAAACAGGCAATAAATCTATCTGTGCTGCATGCAACAGTTCCCTTTCTCACCCTGGTCTGCTGCCTTTCCACAGTCCGTGTGTCACTCGTCAGGTTCAGACCTGCAGTTTATGATACAGGACGATTTTCTAATCACCATTTGAGTGCCTGGGAAAAGCTGGAGACTCCCTCTGTGTTTGTGAGTGCATGCTGTGATTTACTGGAAGACAGAGTGTGTGAGCCATAGCAGGAATGTTCTGAAACAAAAGTTAAATTGGGAAACAGAAGTAAAGACCATTATCAATCTGAAATATATTTAGTTACCAAACAGCATCTCCTTTGTCAGCAGCACATGTAACAACCACAAAATAGAGCTGTCCCTCACTTGTAGTTACTGTATATGCCAGGGCATTCTGTTCTTGTGTATGCTCAGAAATAGCTGAAATGATTATAAATGTGCTTCAGCAAACAGCAGCTTTTTTTGGTAGCAAGTATAATTGCTAGATAAACTCAGGGACTGCAAAATGCTGAGGTTTAGCACTTCGCTGGACAAGCTGTGCACGTTTTTGAGACAACCAGCATATGGGAGACTGTCAGCAAACCACTGTCAAAGACATTTGTGACTCACAGGAATGGAGAGGTTTGAAAGGGAAAGCATCTTAGGTAATGACAGCCTTAGCACAGCAGGGAAAAAGTATTTTCCAGTTATTGCTCCTTTGTCCTCTCTCAGACTTGCTTGGAAATAAGTTTGCTTTTATTCTCTTTTGATTAAGAAAATTTAAATTTATCATTACTTTTATTTCCCTTTTGGATAAAGGGAATAGGAGATTATTCGAAAAGCAGGTTATGAAAGATTCACGTTTCTCTAAGTATGTGAGAAACAATCTTTACATTTTGTTTAGAAGAAAGTTGTGTATCTATAGCTACGGAACAGACCCTTGCAGGCGGGTGGGGCAGGTATACAGACTTAATTTGCTTTCAGAAGAAAGAATGCAGTTGTTTTTTCTGTGGGAAGGTTAGAAAAGCAGCAGTTTTTACCAAAATGAATTCTGGAAATAACCAGCCCAGGAGAGAGGTAGCTCCCAGTTTATTTATGGAAGCTCCTAATGAAATGGTAGATAACAAGCTAGCATGATGTACAATCTGGAGGGTTGTACCTGTACTTGAGATTTGACAACACTACTCTTAAAAATATTTACTGCTGCGATTTAAGTAGAGAGTACCAAGAGAAGCAATGTTTTATTTCTGTCAGTTGGCCTTCACTGTAACATAAATACAAGTAATTTAAATAGTAAAGGTCCCAGTAACTATCATGCACATTAATATTCAGCTTAGTGGACACCCAGACAGTACCTGTTTCCTTCCTTTGCCCTTGTGGGAGGCTGGTACATGTAGCCCCTGCACTGCCACTGTATTTTCTTTTCCTGCAACTCCTTGGCTGTCTGGGGAGGATTTCACTGCTCATGTTCATTAACAAACCAGGTAGGCTAGAAGCAAGGTTGTTCTGTACCTGGATGAGATGTTTTATCTTCATTCTGAAATATATGCAAATACGCAGATGTATTTCTGAGAAGGAGCAGTTCTGTCTCGGGGCAGTAATTGGATTGCAATTACTCAAATAACAGTTACATGCCTTTCTTCATATGAAAGGCAAGGTTTATATGCATGAAATATTGTGTGGGCAACATCTCTTGCTCAGACTCTGAATATTGGAGGATCCATTGAGACTGACCTGAAGGTCCCGATGCAATTTGTACCCAAGTGGTGTTCAGCTCCAAATTCCTTATTCCATTGGCGTTGCCTTTTTAAGTTGCTGATAAAATAAAATGCCATTTTTGCTGTGACCTGGAAGTGGGCATGGTTATAATTGTATATATTAGTTGCTTTTAATGGTTCCTAATACTTTCTGACATTATCTATTTCATTTTCCTCATGCTTCCTCATTACTAAGGGCTAAACAAAATACTCTGCTTTACTGACAGAGCTTCTGATCTTGCTTTTTTTCTTTTGCAAGGAGATTTGCTTTGTAGCTGTTTGGCATAGGGTTTGCTTCACTTAGATCCATTTGAGCCCAGAACAGAACAAAAAGCAAGCAGTCATTGTGGGCCAAGATCAAAAATGGGAGAAATCAGAATGTGCATCATTCCCCAGATCCACCTGAAAGCACCATCAGAGACCAAGCAAAAGCACAAGGCAAGGTATTAATTGAAGGAAGCCAGGAAGGCCACATGGGGAGGAGATAGAATCGGGGAGAGGAAAGAGGGAGGACGTGGAGTGTCCCTGCAGCACAAACAAGACGATCCCTGACCACAGACTTCCAACTGAGCTGGGCACTGGGGAACAGCATATGCCAGGTTGGGTTGTAACCAGACAGCTGCCAGCAGCACCGTGGCCCCACTGCAGCCTGGCAGAGGCTGAACAGCTGAAAATAAGCTTATGTGATAAACTGTTTTTCAAACAACTGTGTGTGTGGCAAAAATCAGAGTATTCTATAGTCTTAGATCCTATAGATTTAAATGCAGAGTTTGAGGTTGATTCATAAAATTACGTGATACATTTTTTTTTTTCCCCTCTTATTTTTAAAAATACCTTTCAGGGAGTGACATTAGATACCAGGAGTTTGACTACTTAAATTTCAGAATATGAAGCAGTGTCTTTCCATGTGGTTTCCCAGTATTGTAGTCCAGTAACAGAGCAGGTCTAATTTCTAAGCTACTGCCTCAGTTTTCCATGGTGAGATCAGTGCTCTCTCACCCTCCACATCCCAGATTGGCAAAGGAGTTATTAAACTTGTAGCTACCTCCTTGGCTTATTCAAGACTGTTCTTCTTGTCACAATTCTGCTTAATATGTTGGCATTATTAAAAATCTAATCAAACTTGCTACTCAGTGTGACTTCAGTCTGGTTTACAGCTTTTGCTATCTGTCCTCTCTCACGAGCGTGAGCTTAGCAGTCATAAAAAACAAAACTCTCACAGGAGAGCACACTGGAAAAAAAAGAAACAAAACAAACATCAGATCAGAATGCCTTTGAGTTTCAGCAAGGGGATGACTCTGCAACTTCAGGAGAAAAGGACAAGGTGAATTTATTTGCAGGGGGAAGGCAAGATCTTCTCTGGATATTCTTGTTACAGGTCAGTAAGACATTTTGTCAGATTGCATCTCTCTGTTTCTACATATGCAAACACTGAAATTTCTAGGAGCCTCCCTGAATGAAACACTGCATCCCCTTCTGAAAGCACTGGTCTAGAAAAGGGATGCCTGGTATTTATTAAATAATAAATGGGTGTTGGAGCAAATTCTGTTGTAGTTTAGGTGAAGGACAGATCAGATCTATCATGTAGGGAGGAGGAAACCTAGAAGACCATTCCAAAACAACCCTGCAGTCATGCTTAGTTATGGGCCTCACTTTGGACCCCCTGTTAGACCAGTTTCCCAAGGATGAGAGATGAAAAGATATTCCCACTTCAGTCCTGGAGGGACTGCCAGGCAACTCTGTGAAGTTACTTAAACTCCATTGCAGAAACAACTTCTTATTTAAAAAAAAAAAAAAAGAAAAAAAAGAAAACAAGAAAACAAGCAATAATGGCATATGGCTTGTGTAAATTTACACCTCGGGTATCAGGAGCTGTGCAGGTTTATGTTGAGAGATCAGTTCAGGACAGGACAGGGACTATCCTGAGGCCAAAGCCTCCTTTCAGTCAGATGGAGCTGGGGTGTTGTGTAAACGGCTCTGGTTAAGCCTGGAGTTCAAGTTGTTCCTCAGAGATTTTAAGCAGTGGCTGAAGGTTTGGAGTGCATTCAGCCTCTCCCAGTATTATGGCAGGCAGATTTACTGCAGTTTGAATTTGTCTTCATCCCAGGACTCCCGTGTTGCCTGTTCCTTCATCCTCCTCCTTTCTGGTGTCAGACAGGTTGTGGAAATACTTGTTGCTTTGTTTATCCTGCCATAGAGTGAAGGTTAAAGGCAACTTCTCGTTTGGTGCCACTTTCTGTCAACAAATGCTCCTTGGGCTACCTCTCTCAAGGGGAGAGAAGTTTTTACAGGATGGAGAAGTGATTTTTAAGATGAACTGTTAGGAGTTAATTCCTCAAGTAAAGCTCTGTTACGGAAAAAGGATGGAAAAATCATCCTGGCTTGCTGGTTTTGTCCGTTCTGTAGTTCTCAGAGAGGGGTCTGGTCATTGCTCCTTTTGGTTTGATTGGTTTGGACTCTTCAGATAACAGGTGAGCAGGATGATGTCTGGGAGAGGGTGCTGAGGGAAGGGAGTGCCGGGAATGGCCCTGCGGGCTTTATGTCGCCGTCGGCAGGTAGCAGCTGCGCACACCAGGAGCGCTGCCTGCGCCGGGGGCTTCCACGCACAGCTTTACATGTGGTTACTGGGGACTTTTTGCCACCCAGAGAAAGAGAGGGGCTCGATCTGTCTGATCGGCCTTGGCTGTGGTTGATAATTGAATTGAGTTGGCCAATACTGCATTTCAGCCACAAAGTTAAGCCATGGCTTCTGTTTCAATCCTGAGGTGCCACCGTTTGTCTGTCAGCCCTCATTGTTCCCTTGCCAGTACTGCGTGTTCTTTGTCTGCAGTTGCTTTCTTCTCTTGCAGGCCTACTATTTTCATTCACTTTCTGATTTCCTTCTCTCCCTTTCTTCTGTCTGTCTCCCTCCAAATCTGTGTTAGGTGATACATATGTGCAGGAGGGGCTGTTTCTAATGAGCTCCTAGGCAGGGAGAAGGCAAGATAGATCACTTTTAAAATTGGAAGAGAAGGGTGGGGGTGGGAGTTTACGCTGAGGGGCACTGTATTTTTTAATAGATTCTTATTTAATTAAGAACACTTCTGGAGGGATGAGGGATGATAGTGTCTTTAGTAACACATTAGAGAACAGCAGAACAGTTGTTTAGATATTTTTTTTTCTCAAGGCATTCTGGGATTTTTCTCTCTGAGAACTGTCTTTGTGCTTTTACTTTGCGTGCTATGGTTAATAAAGAAAAGAACACAGCCATAAACCCATTGTGAAGTACCTGTGTTGTCTAAAATGCATTGAAATGAGCTCTTTTTGACATGCATGTGAAGTCTGATTCCTGTCTGAATAGGCACTAAAAATGGTGAGGAAGTTCCAGGCTTATATGGACTTCAGTTGGATCAGATTGACTCCCTTTAATAAAGTATTTTTAAATTAAAAATTCACAAATAGGGAAGTATCACCTGAAATGAAGGAGACTTGTCACAACTGAAATATGAGGTTGAGACAGTAAGTCAGTAGTACAGGGCATAATTTAAGAAAGAAAGGAAACTGGTAAAAAACTTGGAGGGTGGGGGAACCCTGATCTCATGTAAGTTCATTGTAGGACTGGTTTGATGTCATCAGTGCCAGGAGTTTCATCCTCAGTGTCTAGCATGACTTTTGCAGGATGGGTTGTTAGAAAAAGTCCTTGTACATGTGTTGCACCTGGAAGTGAATAAGGCTAAGGGACACTACTGTAACCATATAGAAAATGGTTAAAATAATGCCTGCAACTTAAGGTACGCTGCAGAGTCTTAGCAGTGGGGCAAGGATGTTGTTATAGTATCAGCAAAGGCCAGAAAAGGAACTGCTTAGATTTCCAGAAAAAAAAACCCAGCCCAACACTCAGAAAACTTTTGTCTTATGCCTTGAGTGTGTGTCATATTGAAATGGACCAAGCAGGCTGGTTTTATGCTATATATCATATGTACAATTCTGGGTGTCTGAAGCATAAATCTGGGGTTGAAGAGGGTTGGCTTATGGTTCATAACCTCTTTATCCAATATATTGTATTCCCAAACGTTTTCCAGTCCACTCGATAGCAGAAAAACTTCTCCCTTCCAACCTTTGCAAATGCAAGAGATTATGAGCCAGCATATACAAGCTCAAGGTAGGACTGGGAAGTTGTGATGAGTTTAACGCACAGTTCTCGTTGACCCTTGCAGGAGATGAGTGTCCCCATCAATCTCTGTTGGTGCTGCTCAGGTACCCGCTTCAGTCCAAACAATTAGCCAGCTTCGGTTAAGTGAGTGAAGTGTTTGGTATTTGCTAAAAGCACAAGTGGTTTTAACCAAAAAAGGTTAGGGAAGGGGTAGTTTGTAGATCTGGTGGTGCCAGAGGAGATGTCAGCCAGCTGATACCTTGCTGAGCCCAGCCAAGCTTGGTGTTTTGCAGAACTGAACAGTGTAGCTGGAGAGTTTCTGTGGCGTCACACCAGTTTGGGAACCAGGCACAGCAGTTAAACCTACCTGTTTTTATCTGCCCTGCATCCTCGCTAACAGTTGTGATTTTGCTATCTACACCATATTGTTTTCCCTTGTTAAAAATAAGAACAAAATCTTCCCTCTCTCTCTCTCTCTCTCTCTCTCTCTCTCTCTCTCTCTCTCTCTCTCTCTCTCTCCATTGTGTCGCTGCTGTGTTAAATGTCAGCGTAAACCGAGAGCATCTGAGAGCAGCAGCAAGACCTCCTGCTGCAAAATCCTGTCTGACCCCTTCCCACCATAATAACACAAAACAGGCCAGTTACTTCTGATGCTGCCTCAGAGCAGGATGGTTAAGCAAATGCAGTTCATGTAAAATATATGGGAGTTCCTCATAATTGCTTTATAAAAGCAGGAGTTTGTTTATTTTTGAAGCAATGTTATTAGCTACAGGTCCCATTGTATCCTAGCAATTTAGCTCTGTCAAAGATATGATTAAGCTGCAGCTATGGGACTGAAGTAAAACTGCCAGATCACATTAGTAATATCATTTGTGTTTGTACAGCAGCCATTTCAGGTTGTTTGTTTCTTGTTTAGTTGGGTTTTTTTTTTTTTACAAAAGGGTCTGCTGCAGATTTGGTGATCATTCTTTACTCCTTTTCATTGGAAGGACACAAGGGATTATAAACTGACGGTTAAAATTTGTGTTAATTGAAATTTAGAAATTAAGAAGTAATTTTGACTCTCTGCATTAATGTTTGGGCTATGGTTGGTGGCAAACCTGAGTTGGGGCCAGATGCATTCAGATTTCTCACAAATCTCATTTTTCAGGGCAGCTGAATTGACATATAATCTGCACTCCATATAAACCTCATGCATGAAAGTGTCTTTTAAAGACGTCTCCACTGAATGTATTACTGTGTAGTTCAAGGGAAGATTTCAGAAGCATATAAGGCAGGAGGAACCTTCTTCCCTTTTTTTTTTTTCTTCTTTTTTTTCCTTTTTTATTTTTTGCTCAAAAGGATCCTAGCCTGTCTGGAAGTGAGTTGGTCTCTTTGTCTAATATTTAACCACCATTTAAAGTTTTTACTATTTTTGTTTTGTTTTGAAGAGATTCTAGCTTGTTTAAATACACCAGTTTGGATCCACTAAGCAAAGCAGAAACTAGATCCAAGGATGAGAGCAGTCCATTCATATAATTTTTCTAGGACATTCTCATTGTAGCCGTATCCCTTTAAGCCTCCCAGCTTTCTGCTTGCTGCATTATCAAGAAGCTGATTTTATGATTTGCATTCTTGATGGTGAAGAATTGTGTGTCTTTTATTTAGCAGATTGAGAGATGTCATAAAGACAAAAAATGTGAGCAGGCATTACTTAGCCACATGTTTAATTTCCTTCAGTCCCACAAGTACTAAATTCTGAGTTTAATTTCATTATTGAAATTGCAGGACCCTGTAAAGAGCTGGCTGTATCCCAAAATGGCCACTTGAAAAATACCTCTGAAGTTGTAGCCATGACAAGGAACCTGCTGCACACAAATTTCTTGAGGTATCACTGGGAGGAAGAGGCAACTGCTTATTTGCAAACAAAGCTGAGGAGCTCTCAAACAGGTTCCTTGGGAAAGACAGACAGGCACACGTCTTCTCAGCTAGACCTGCTGCAGTAAGGGAGGTTGAGCACCCAGTCAGACCTGTGACTGGGCCAGCACTTCAGAGAAACTAAGCGTGGAACTGTCTTGGACCGTGGTCTGTCCCATCTTACTGGTGACGTGCTGACACTGCTTGATGAACTAGCCATGGTGGCCACCTGCAGAGATCCGGGCAGCACAGGATTGCCCCACTGCCCCAGCTGCTGTGGGACTGCTGATTGTTCAAGCAGATAGACACTAGCCTGAGCAGGGCAGTGTGGGGGGCAGGAATGGTGGCCTTATCTCAAACACGCTTCGAAGTACTACTGGTCAGGAGAAAGAAATAGCTTCTTAGTTTAGGGTTTTGTTTGCTGTGAGGTTTCTGCTTGGTAGCAATGAGAGAAAGGCCGTGATAGGGTGTACATCACTGCAGGTATACACCAGCCCATTTGAGGTGAACCTCAGCAAAGGCTGTAAATTTTAAGTTTAGAAAATTTTCATTTTCAGTTCAGAAGTACCACGCAGTTATGTCAAAAATGGAGGCACATTGCAAGCAACAGCTCACAAGTGTTCACATGAACACTTTTACTCTTTGTACAAAATGTAAAGTTACAATTAGAACATAAGATGGAGGCCATGGAGATGCAAATGCTGCTGCCTGAAGATATCCACTGGTGAAATATGGTGAGCAGCTGAGCCCTGTTTAGCCTAGGTAAGAGTAAGCTGAGGAGGTGTGAGAATTGTGCTAAAATCACAAATGGGTGCAAGAAGTAAATGTAGAAACTGCAGGAGTCCGAGGCAGTCAGTGCAAACAAGAGAAGCAGGGCAGGTAAAGAAGCTGTGAAACTCCACCATAGACTGCAGTAATGGGTGAAAGTCTAAATTGGACCAAAAGAGAAGCTGGGTAGATTCTTGGAAGGAAGAACCATGTCAGGTATGATGGTCTGAATGCCTTTTTCTGGCCCAAGGTGTGCCTGAGCTGCTGGCTGAATGTGGGAAGCTGGGTAGGATGTACAAAGGGAAGCATTTCTCTATCGGCTGTGCTTCTTGCAGTATTTAAGCACCCATTGCTGGCTACTGTCAAAGGATACCAGGCTAAATGGATCTGTGATCTGATATAATGGGGCAGTTCTTGTAAAAAGCTTGAGAGAAGATATTTTGAATCATTTTGTTTCTTTTTTTTTTTTTTTTTTTTTAAAAAAAAGGCAGTGAGACAATGTCTTGGGAGAACACAGAAGCTAAATGTACTGCTGTCAGTCAGTCTGCAGTTCACAACGGCTCAGGTTTGATATGAGCATTGTATTTATCTTCACTGGCAAGGAGGCACTGGATAATTCTCAAGTGCCGTAGCCACTTGATCTTCTCACTTGTGAAGATAAAACGCTGTCACAAGGCTTAGCCACACTGCACTGTGTGTGCGTGGGCATGCACAGCGGGCTCGGGGCTGGGAAGAGCCAAACAGTTTCTCCTGAACTGTATGAACTCTGACCCAAATTGCCATCCTCCTTTTACAGACATACAATGTTTAAATAAGTTGGGTATTTTTAGCAGATGGTGCTCAGCTAGGCAGCACACCCAAGTACCATCTGCTGCCTACCACTGTGTTCCTTGACCACCATCAGCTCGTGCTACTCAGCTGAAAGCCTGAAGGTCAGTGTGCTTCAGGTCTGGAGTGAGCATCAGCAAAAGAACTGCTTTCTAGGGAGTTCACTAGCAAGCTGTGCTTGTTTCTCTGGTAGTTGTAGTAGCCTGGGTTGGGAAGAACCTTCTTTCTGTGAGCACCCTTTTGAAGTTAAAACATGATGCTGTCATCCTTATCTGGAAGCAGTTAGCTCCCCTGCTCACTTGTGTCCTGTTGGGAACCTAGACAAGGTGAGTCTGAGCCGGGGTGCTGCTCTGAAAGCTTCCTGACACCATTTCTGTGTCGGGAGACGTGTGAATGAACTGGTACAGCCGCTGATGGGGAGGAGAGGATTGGTCTGGGTGTGTGGCCTCCTGAAGCAATAGCTGTCTCTCCACTGGATAGGTGAAGGAAGGGGAGGAGAGCTGGCCTTCTGCTGCTTGTGTCCTCACTGACTCAGGGGATGCACACTGTACATGGTGGCACTTGTGGGATCGATCTACTTGCGTCTGCTAATCCTTTTTGGCTATTATGTCCTGCATTTATCTTTGAAATATGAGCATTAGCTTCCAGAGTCAGCCTTAGATGCCAGCCTAAGCTGTCACTATAGAAGCCCCAAACCATTACAGCATTCTGGATTACATTTAAATTAACTTCCTTTCATTTGTTTCCTTTATGCTTCAAAAAGTTTCAAGACATGAGTACCTGCAGAATCTGGAGAGAGAGAAAAAGCAATCTCATTTTCAGAAATACTGAAGTCATATCACTGCTTCTTTCAAATTTGTTTTTCAAATGAATAATTCCCATGGCGACCAGGAGAAATGAAAAGGCAAGAAAGAATTGGGTGCTAGTGATAAAGTGGACCTACCCAAAGCTGCTGTGTATCAATTGTATTTTCAAAACTATCAATTGTAATTTTCAGATCCCTCAGACCATGTGAGTTATTTTTGACAGATTCTGCCGACCGCATCCTTTGACATCTGAGAATGAGGGCAGTCTGGCACTAGCTTTTGAAAGAACATTTATCCTCATCAATAAGATAAAGCTGTCAAAGGAAGCCAGAGACATCCATGGAAATAAATAATGATTCAATATGCAAAACTAGTTTTCTAGTCCCGGAGAAAGGTAAGGGAGGCACATGTCAGAGCATCATCTGAACATTCAGGTGAATGAGGGGAGGGAGAATTGGAATGACACGGTGAATTAAATATTCTGGATGACTTAAACAATAGGAATTATTTCTGAAATGTTTGCTCAAGATACCAGTTTATCAAGAACAATCTCTTTGTGGCATTTCAAGCACTTAAGATGCATACATAGGTATCTGATGCCTTATACTGTATAGTATACTGTGGAGAAAATGCTGGTGATTCTGATATTGAATTTTAGCTGGGCATGTTGAGTAGTTGGAAGATTGTTCTGCTACAGAAAAGAATGTTTATTGCATTTTTGGGGGCAGTTGAATCGTACAATGGAACACAGTAACAGGTTACTAGTAATTGCCACAGCAGCCTCCTTAGATGGAACAGATGTTAAGAACAAGAATAATTTCATACATGGCATTAGCAAGTTGAATTAAAGGAGTAACTCTGGTATGTTCTCAGAAGTTTGTGTCCAGCAGGCTTGTTGGGAAATCATTCTGGCTTGTGGCTTGCAGAATATAAACCTTGTTTGGTATAATGTCTGCTCATAAGGAGGATAAGATTTGACTCCCTGTTTTCTGCATTTTAATGTACTTTAATTGAGCAGAGGGCGGTTGTTTTGGTGGTGGTGTTTTGTTTTTTTTCTTCTCTTGAATGTGTGTGTTTGACAGCATATGTTGGAGTGCATTCCACACTAGTAAAAAGCTCTTGACTAACATCCTTCAAGCTGGCAACAAGCTGGTGCTTGTTGTAGAAGTGCTTGTAAGCCCTGGCCACAGATTGGGATACACTGCAATGGCTGAAGGAATCCACACCTGGGCAGCACAGAGAGCAGAAAAAAATACACCTTGTGCCCTCGTTGTTCACAACTGAAATAATGGAGTATCAATAATAAGAGTGTCTGTTTTTCTGTTCTTATCTCCCAGTGCTGTTCCATTCTGATGTATTTCAGGGCTAAACAGAAGTACCAGACACTGCAGAATAAGGATAATGTAGTCAACACTCTGGAGGCCATCCAACCCAGCCTCTGCCTAGAGCAGGGGTCAGCTGCATCAGGTTGCTGAGGTCCGTGTTCAGTTGGGCTTTGAGTATCTACAGGGATGGAGAACCCACAGGTTCTCTGGACATCCTGCCTCCAGTGTTTGACTCTACTAAAAAGGAAAATATTTTTCCTGGTATGCAATTACAATTTGCTGTGTTGAAGCTCATGTCTTGCTCCTCTACCACTATGTGGTCCACTAAGAGACTGGCTACTCCCTCTTACTCATTGAAGACAGCAAGAAAATGGGAGGGGTTTTTTACTGTTTGGGGTTTAACAAGCCCAGTCTGCTGTCATTACTGTAGGCAGGGATATGGTGGGAGAGGATGTGGCAGCTTCAGTTGTAGGCACCCATGTTGGACCTGCTGTTGCACAGGGTAGTTTCTTACAGCCCAAATTGTATTTGCTCCTAGCAGCCTTGCTTTACATCATGAAATTGTCAGCCTCAGTCAGCACTTACTGGCAGGCTGGGACATCTGGAGATGTGAGAAGCAGTTTGCCTTCTGGGGTGGCTTGAGCCCTACAACTGAGCTTTTGAAAATCAGCAGTTGTGAAGGATTCCTACAGTACTGTCTGCAGGACCAAGGGAGGGAAAGAAGGGATTAACCATCATTGCTCATGTACTTAGAGCCAGCTCCTTCAGTAATGAATAATTACTAACTAAGTAGGGTTCTTAGCACAAGCTTCTTTCTTAACAGTTTAATGAATCCTCAGTGTGCACTGTGGTGAGGATTCTTCCTTTCATTCTACACAATGAGCAAATTTTAGCTGAAAGTCCAACTAGTTACTGCATTCTGCTTGTTGAAACTCCCCTCTGCTGCCCAGGCAGGTATGGTGTATACATTGCCTCATATCCTAGGCTGATGTTTGCTGATGAGGTAACCCCAGAAGAGATGAGCAGTGATCTTGGCTTGTGGTTTGCAAAAACAACTTGATGGTGGTACAGATCTGAGCTGCGTTCATTTGGCAATTTTATTATTAACTTGAAAAGTAAGACATTTTCCGCAGTTAACTTCCTGCCAGGGAACGTACAGTTAGTTATCTGCAGGACTGTTACAAATTCTGCTTGGAGGGTTCTGTCCAGTAATTTCTTCCAAATTTCTTTTTCTTGTGGGGATTAAATGCAGTGCACTTGGAACACACTCAGAGATGTTTACATCTTGCTGACTGATCCCTGTGGTCAGTCAAAGTGTTGCTGTGGGGATGTCTGCTGCACAGCAGGAGGAATGGTGATTCTCAAGGGATGAAAGTTGGTTTCAGGTGCCCAGAATCCCAGTTCTGGGAGCCGAGACCAAAGAACCAGTAATACTTTTTTTTAACCCCGGAAAGGAAGGGTATAATCTCAGGTATGTATAACAGTGCTTTATATCACTGTGCAAGTCCTCTTTCTGTATGGGAATAGGGAATAAATAACCTGTACAGTTAAAGCAGTAGAATTTTTTTTTCATGAACAAGGCTGTAGTTATTTTTTAAAAAACCAACCCAAACCTTTACTCAACCCTTAAAAGAGGGAATTGTGATTTAGGATGCATGAGGCGAACTAAGAAATGTTTGCCCTGATGCACTCTCTGAAACCAGTGGCAATTTTTTTTTTTTACTTTCCCTGGTTGTAAAAGCTGGAAAGAGATCAACATCTTGAGCTGATGATAATGATGAGGAAGCCAAATCACCCTGGATCACAGGTCAAGCCTGGAAAATAATAGCAGGAGCCAGGCAGCCTGTTTCACAGACCTCTGGAAGCCAATGGGCATGGTGGCAGTACACGGTTTCCTGTAACAAGATACTGCAGGGGTCCCTCCATGTGAAATGCTGACCCCAACTTCTCACAGATGGCCACAACATTTCTAAATTCTATTGTCTTGTGGGAAAGATTATGCCTACTGCTGAGCAAATATTTTTTTTTAATATATATAATTTTTGGGGAGGGGGGGAGCAGCAAAGAAGGAAGAGGGTTTTTCTTGCTAACTTTGAGGGTTCTACTGGTACCAGACACTTAACTTCATCTTGCCTGTAGGTAGCTAGTATATTTTCCAGGTGTCAGGATGGCAGCCCTCAAGCTGCTGAGCACTAAGTGCATTTGATCAGTATCATTAGCAGCCCCAAGTAATTGATTATTGTCCATAGCTGAGTATTCAGAGCAAGCACACAGCCAATGGCAGTCATTTCATCTGTCACACTTGTATGTTCTTGTCCTCCTGAGATCTATCAGCTGTGTAGCATCTGACCCCATCAGGAAAATCATTGATGGCTGCTTTGTATTTACTGTGTGCCCATTATGATCTCACCTGTATTAAGCACCCAAACTGGCTGCAGTGTATGTGGGAGAAGGAAGGCAGAGTTTGTAAAGATCATTTTAGTCTTCCTTTTCATGCAAACCTGAGCCTGGATTTTTGTGGGAAGAAGGGGTCTTTAAATGTACACTGTTAAATTATTTTTCTGGTGTTAGTATTAATTGCAAGACTCAAAATAGGTTGATTAGAATAAGACCTCACAGAGGTGTTTATAATTCAGATTTTAGAGATGTGACTAATGAATAACAACCAGAGCTAATCAGTTCTCAGAACTGATGGTAATGAGCAGAAAAGGGGGAGGAAGCCAACCTATATCTCCGCTAATGCATTTCTTCAGCACTGCAGTGGAGGGTGGCAAGATCTCTTAATAAGTGTTTGACTTGGATGGGGCTCTTGATTTTTCACAGGAAAAGCCATTTTTCTAAAAGCGGTGCTTAAAGATTAATTTTAAACAACCAGTTGCCAATTGCAGCCTTAAAGGTAGGGCAGTATTTAATAGTTGGAACTGTTTGGACACTCAAGGCTTGTTATGGCATCTTTTGGGCTTTTTATTTATAAGTTGAGGTTTTCTGCATTCATAAGGGCTGCAGAAATGACAGCAGTGAACACTGAAGTCCTTTATTCACAGAACTGGCATTGCAGGGGCATTGGCAGTGCTTTTTTTACTCTGTGTTTCCAGTACTTTTGACCTTGATCAAGGTCATTCTTAAAGATGAGGGGATGTAGTAACTCTCTAATCTGGTCAATCTGCTGCCATGCACGTGTTTGTTAAACTGTGTGGTGCATTTGCTGTCCTGAGTAGGAGAGAACCTGAAACAAAACCAAATACTCCTGAGCTGGAACCCCAGATAGGAATGTTCCTGATTCACATGGGAATCCAGGGTATTGTCAGCCTTGAAAAATGCCTCTCAAATCAGAAGCAGACATCTTCATGTCAACTCTTCTGCTGTGTGCTGGAGCCTTGTAAGGAGAGAGAGTATTTCTTACCAGCCCTTCGGGTTGTGCATTTTAATTTGGAAGGTTTCTGACACTGAAGGACACAGTTGTTATCATAGTGTGTTCCCTGCAGTTGAACAAATAATTCTGCTGACACGAATGAGACTGCTTGTGGAAGAAAAAGGAAAGGAAAAAAACTGGCCCTGGCTGGTGAGATGCATTTCAGTGCACACAGGGAGGCTCTACAGATGCCTACTGCCTATTTGAAAAGAAAAGAAAGAAAAATCAAACAAAGACACAACATAAACCAAACAGATTTCAGGAAGCCAGTTTTGTCATTTGACATATAGCTGAGCTGCTGGTTTGTACATTTTGTCTTAAAATAATACCACAGAGCACAACTCAGTGTGGGCACGAGGATGAGGTTCCTCTTTCAGCAATGAGCACTGTGGTTTCTAAATAAAGCTAACGGTGGAAATCAGTTGTGTTTAATACTTCAAGTACAGGGTCAAAGAGTACACTAAGGCCAAGGTTATTCCAGTCACTTCTGTCCAGGCTTTAGTGAAGCGAAACAGGCAGCTCTACGTGTCTCTTGCCCTTCGCTCCATGTCACCCTTGCTCATCATGTGCTGTCGGTGGCATTCGTGAGAGTTGTCTGAGTCCAACTGAAAACTTTCCTGTTTTGGGGGACAGAGAGTTCAGATCAAGGAGCTCTGGGGTGCAGCCCGTTGTTCAGCTACATGAACATCACTCCTAACACGGGGAAAGGGAGAGCACACCTGAGAAATTGATCTAGTGTGTTTGTGTGGACATATGGGTGTTGGTGTTCAAAGGAGACAGAGCAGTCATCTTAGAGAATTTTCTATCACCAATGAAATTTTCTGCTTCACAAACATTTTAACGAATAATTTCTGGTTTCTGCAGAAGGTTGAGCCTCTCATTGAACAAACAATACTAGGCAACTTTCTCTAAAGTCTCTGCAATTTTTCACATGCACAAGCATACATATATTGTCAGTCAATATAGAACAGAGATGCAGAATATTAAGTAATGAGCAGTTTTGCAGAAGCCTGCAGTTTTTCTATGGTTTCCTGGACTTCATAAAAATCACGTCTGCTTTGGCTGACACCGGCCACCACAAAGTCTTGGGGTTTGCCAAGTGTCAATGACTTCATGTGGCCCTTGAGTCCTGCAGGGTGTTTCATGGCACCTGATCAAAACCGTATCGGTCTTGTAGGACTTCAGAGTAACTTTTTCACAGTTCTTTCAATCTTCTGTGTTATTTCACTTTACAGTGAAATACAGAGGCCCTCATACCCACTTGCAGTTGGTGCCATTTGCAACCTCACCCCCTTTGGGTGGGACTCCATGTGTGTAATCCTTTCCTGGCCTTGGCTCTAGTTTGCAGTGGCAGCAGTGTGACACTGTGAACACAGACCCAGCAGCACTGGCTTCCTCAGCAGCTGGATTTTGTCATGAGAAACAGGCTCATCTCTCAAAAGGCTGCTGCAGGTGCACATTACTTAAGTCCGGGTCAGTTCCTGGGCCAGTGCTTGCTATGAAGATGTGCGTGTGACCTTTGTTACTGGAACGTGAACATCAAGTCTTGTGAGTTGTAGAGAAAGGAAGGTAGATGTTGGGAGAAAGGAGAAAAAAGGGAGCCTTAAGCAATTTGCCTTCAGCTGCCTCAGCTCTGAGGAAGGCCTTTCTTCAAACTTTCAACTTTTTTTTTTTTTTTTTTTAATTTATTTGCCATCAGTCCTGGCAGAATAATCCTGCAGAACAGTTAAAAATCAGATTTTCATATTTCAGCTGTGATCTCCAAGAGAAGAGAGATCAGAGGGACAGAACAAACTAGTGCAGGGAGCACCTTTAAAAACACAGAGTTTTCACTTCTTACAGTGGAGTGGATATGTGAACATGGTCTTCAAAGGAAGCTGGCATTGCCTGTGTGCAGGAGGGGCCAGGGAAAAGATTCAGAGCCTGGTCATTAGTGGTGGCAATCCTGGCTGGCCTGTGGGCAGCCCTCGCACATTCTTGCACACACTTGGCCATGGGGGTCCCAGGTCTGCATCCCCCCTTCCAGCATCTCCAACATGCCCTGGCTCCTCCTGCCCCCTGTACCTCCTTTTCATCCAGTGTCTGGGATTGTGCATCTGCCTTCACCAGGCTGGCTGCTCCACTGAGAATTGTCTCCAGCCTGTGTGCTTCAACCATGTCTGAGGCACCTCTGTAGCTTTGAAAGAAAGAGACAAAACCAACCAAGCAAAATTTAAAAAACCAAACATTTTTACATTGGTTTTTTACGTGGGTTTTCCTTCCTGGCAGTAATACTTCTTCAGTTTGTATTTATGACTGCTGGCTTTTTTTTGTTTTGTTTCGGTTTTTAACTGAAGTTGTCTGTTGTCAGGTGTCTGGGTCCATTGTATAAATCACGGGTCTTACAAGAAAAATCAGTTTACTAAAGGTAGAGAAGATACTGGTTGAGTTTGTCCAAAGTAGCTACAGTTAAAACTGTAGGTGATTAAAGTGACAGTTTTGCATGGAGTGTTTTGGCATGAAGCTCAAATGAGTGTGGTCTATTGGCATGTGTTAGATCCATTCTATCACCATGTTCTTTTAAAGCTGGGGTAGGAAAGAGAAGGACATTTTTAACATGTTTTTAACACGCCTGCAGTTAAACACTGAAATTTGTATCTTAGCACCCACGTAAGAGGCTGGATGTTCGTATGATACATAAAAATGAGCAATAAATGGTGGCATTAAAGATGCTTTAGGTGCCTACAAATAGTTTTTGGCTTGAGGCTAGTAACAAAATAGAGCTCCTTTTATCTCGAACTCATTCAAGGCCTGTGTAGTAAAGCCATGTTGGCAACAGCATGTCAGCCTTTAACATTTACTTGGCCTGCTAGTATTGTGTGAGAGGGGCTAAAATGCGTCTATATTGGCAGTAAAGTGGGATAATCAATCGAGTTAAGGCAGTTCACTGGAAACAGCATTTTTCTCCTACTCTGAACAGTCTCAGGGGAGTTTTTCTGAAGTTCAGTGTCTGACACTGTGTTCTTGAAATGGAGGCAGCACAATCCTGTCTTTTTTTTTCTGTGTTTTGCTCGTTTTCTGAGCATGCAGTGGCAGCCAGTTCAGGTTGCCTGTGTGGACTGGCCAAGTCCACTGGCTGCAAAGGAAGCAATTGGGGTGTGGAGGCCTTCCCCAAGACTCTGCTGCATGGAAGGTGGCAGCAGCAGGGTGCCCAGAAGGGACCCACGCAGGGTTCATGGCCAGCTGCAACAGCATCCCCGGGGACACCCGGACCCCGCTCCCGCCAGCATGTCACTTCAGGCGGGGATGTCACTCTGGGCCCTGCTGTGGAAGCCGGAGCCTACTGGTAGTCGCGCCAGCCAGGAAGTCCTTTGCTGGGGTTTGCATGGGGGGTTGAGGAAACGCTCCACGAGCTGCAGTTCTAAAATAGCCCTTGGCTGGTGCCTGTGCTTGCTCTGCTGCCGGATGCTACTGTAGGAGCCTGCTGTTCTGCTTATAGGGAATCTATTACACACCATGTTTAGGCGGGAGATTTGCTCTCTGCCTTTGCTTTTCCATGCCACTAGCAATGCAGAGACTATGTTTGTTTTGTGCTTAAATCCTTTTTATGTTCTTTATTCTCTGAGGAAGCTGGATAAAACAATCTTTTGATGGTAGTTAACTACTGAAGCAGATTTTTATTTTGTCTAATTCTCTTCAGGTAGCAGGATAGGTACTTGGATGACAGAAGTGTAGAAATCCCTAAACTGAACAGATGGATTTTCTTTTTTAAATTAAAAACTGCATTTCAGTTTATAAAAGCATGTAGACCTTTGGAATTTGACTACACCTGGGTTATGGTTGATATTAATGTGCATAACTGGGGGTAGAGAAAAGACATAGGGCTCTGAAGCAGTAATTGACTGTGCTTCAGCTCTAAAAGAGCTTTATCAGTCTATGAGCAGAAAGCTGAGGAACCTTTCAGAAATATTTTTGTTCTACAGCATGACCAGGAAAGAAATTCCATCATTAGGACAGATTTTGATGGAAATGACAAATTCATTGATGTAAATTGTGAGCTCACCTTTTAAAGTTCCTGTTGAACTGCAGTGGTCCCCATGAATTACAAATGCACCCAGAAAACAGAGACGTGAGAATGTATCCCCTTCTTTTACTTTGACAGTGGTTCCCTTTTTTCTTTCTTTTTTTTTTTCAATTTATTTCCAGCAGAAGAGCTGATAAAATCAGGGCATGCTAAGAAATGTTAGTGGGCTGACTGTTACTATCCCATTATACATCCTTGGAATAAGCCTGCTCTACATAAATGAAAACGTCAGTAGATTTTAGTTGGGATTTGCACCAGTACAGCTGAGACAAACACTTCATCTTTCATTGTTTCGTAAAAAGGCAATTCTATATGAATATGAAGAAGTGCATTTAGAAATACCTGTTATATATTCCTGGCATTCGGAGCACCCAAACTACTATGGAAGGTAATACCACTGCAGGAAGATTTATTTGTCAGCCTTTTAGTAGGACACTTATAATGAAAAATCTATTTATTTCGCTTGTCTGTCAAAATACGACTTGCCTTGAGTGGCTGAGTAAAATTTTGCAACTCTGCATTAAAGTAATGCAATTCCCGAGGCGGCCCCAGCATCAGTCAGCTCCTGCCTTCATGGAACCTGGGCTGGGGGAGGTGTCTTGTTTATGCTTCTCTATTGCTTTTAGCTGGTGTGAGTAGCAGACACCTGCGATACTATGAATTGCACAGGATTGCTCACGTTAATCCCAGTCCTTGGCCAGGTATTTTTCACACGTCTCCTCACCTCCCACCCCTTGAACTGTAACTTCCTTTGCTGCGAGTCGCAGGAGCCTGGTGGAATGAGCAGGTGTGGCTGGCCCTGCAGATGTGATCCCGGAGCTTGGTGCAACCACCTGGTATAAATGGAAAGGAGGAGGGGATGGCTGCTCTGGGAATGGAAAGAGAGAGTGCACTTGATTTTCTGGCATGTAAATCTGCAAGAAGAGTGAGCACTATGCTCTGCTTCTGCTCCCAGCACAAAGGGGAGAAAAATGCAGTGATGGCAGTCACACAGGGCAGAATATTGTTAAGCTACAGCAGTGGAGCTTGCACCTCATGCCACCACCTGTGCCCAGAGCAACAGAAGCTTCTCTTCTGTCCCCACAGAGTGGTCTTGGGTTTCAAAGGCAACCTGGGATGTGCTGGTTGGCAGCATCACCTCCTCCTCCTGTTCAGAGAACCTGTGTGGATCCTTTCAGCCTTCCCTCTGGAGCACAGTCACAACATTGCCCTGTGTGCTTCTGAAACACCCTCAGTGTGTATGGGAATGGCCCTGTCCTGGGCAGCTTGGGTGCTCAGGGCGAGGCAAATACCACACAAAGGGACAGGAGATGAGTTTTCCTTCTTTCTGCTCAGGAACTAAAACCAGAGAGCCCAAGTCTGTAACCCTTTTTACAGGGCTAGTTGCCTTTCTGCCTGTGGAGATAAGTTGGCTGCTTTCCACACAGAGCTGCATTTTGACTACCATCTTCCTGGAATCCTCTATGAAATGAAGGCAAGGGAGAAGAGGGGGTGTTGGTTGACTGTAAAACATGAGTAGGAGGGCAGGCCTGCAATGTGCTTGGCTTGGCCATAGCAGCCCTGAGTGCTGGAGAATGGTGGCTGTGAATGCCAGAGTCTGGCAGTGCTGGGCACTGCAGGATGAGACCCTCCTGAGTTATTGTGATCAACTCAGGCCTGAAGTGCTGCAAAGGGCAACTGGTGAACTATGGCAATGAATAATTGGGCAAAGGATAGAAAGGATTTGTAGCGGGAAGCAGCCAGTAACTTTAAACATAAAGCAAACAAGCAAGGATCATAGCATTTTACATCGCTTTGTGCCACGAGAAATTCCTTAGGCCAAGCAGCTCCGTTTATAAATTCTTCTTGTAATTGCACAAACCACGAGAATGTAATTTAAAAAACAAAACAAAAAACCAACAAACCAGAAAACCCCCCAAAAAAGACAGCAGGGGGTTCTTTTACTTCTCTGGAAAGAGGAGTCAATTCTAAACTTTTGTTCCTGTGCAACAATGTGTAGGGGCTTTGCAGCAGTTGCCTGAATGTTAAATTATAGTACTTGTTTTACTCTTTATGTCCGTGTCTTGCATGATGCAGTTTGTACCAGCAACATCTGAATGCTTTGGCTTACTTTGAAAGACTAGGAGAGTTAAGGGTCTTTCATGAAAATAAAAGAAAATCCCCAAAATAGCCTTCTGTAATTTGTGAATTGTATTCTTAGTGGAATTAGCATATAGCTGGAGTTAATTCATCTGCATTAGCAAAAAAGTCAAAGTGAGAGCAGAATTGGCCTGTTTGCAAATCAAGCCAGAATCCGATCTGATGCAACATAATCTCAGCTTCCGATGGGAGGCCCGTCGTGTTCCTCAGGAACCCGAAGACAGGGGTGTTTCAGGTTCAGGTGCTGAACAGTAGCTGTGCACCATCACAGAGGAGGGGGTTGTCCTCAGCACTGCATGACAGCAGGGATCCCTGGTTTTTCAGCCACCCTAGCAGCGGCTGAAACCACAGCACAGGATTTGCTGAGGTGATCCAGCTGAGCCTGCACTGTACATTGGCTGAGGATGGAGACCTGTTCCCCCTGCTCCCCCCTACAGCCCTGCCACCGTGCTGCACATGGGCACCCACAGGTCCTACCAGCCACCATCACCCACACACAGAGCCCGCGCTGAACTGGGACCTCCTACTTCTGGAGCTGGACTGTTCTCCCCAGGCTGAGGTGGTGTCCGTTGCTCCACCCAGGCATAGCTTTAGATGTTTGAAGATGGAGATCTGGGGGAATGAGTGAATGGTCAACAGCACTGTAGGATCCAGGCACCTAACTCCCATGATTTCAGGAGACAAGCGCTCAGCTTGTGTAGGTGCTTTGGAAGTCCTGAGGGATGACATACTGAGGTCTCCATGGAGGAATTTTTTACCTCTGCCTGGTTATCACTGTTACCTTTTGGCTGAAGCAGAAGGACTGCCAGCCCATACAAACTTGTAGGAAGACTGTAAATCACTTGAGTTATGAACATGTATTATTTTTTGAAATCTGTGAGACCTTTGTCCCAACAAGGCATTGAGTATTATTTTTAAACATACTGCCTTTTATATATATTTCCTATTTTCTTCTGTTTAAACAACAAAAACAAAAAATACACTTTTCTGGGATCTTCCTTAAAGCATGTATTATTTGAAATACCTTTTATCATGTCAGTCCTGACCTAAGTTCTCTTTAAACTTAATAGTTACAATCTTTTAAATCCCTCCTCTGATGGAAACCTCTCCATGGCTGTAATAAGTTTTATTCTCCTATAGCCTTTTTGAAATGAGATGGCAAGCACAGGCGCTTGAGTGTGCATGAAGGTTTTTACATATGGCTTCACTTTTTTTTTTCTTTCCTTGTACACATTCTCCTACCCTGTTGTCTTGTTTCTTTGACACTTCTTTGTCCCCCTGTACAGAGTGGGTGTTTTCACTCAGCTGCCTACAGTGATGCCTAAGAATTTTCCAGAGCAGTCAGAGTTAAGATAACATCCATCAGCGTGTGTGAGGAAACTGCTGCTTTTTTATGTGCATTACCTTGCATTTGTCTACACTAAATTTCAGCTGATCAGGGAATATTTCCTCAACATCTCTGGAAATTATATAGTTATTGACTGAGGGGGAGAGGGAGGATAGAAATTAAATGGTCACAACATTTGCTGAATATTTACTGGCAGAGAGGGAGGGCTCCTTTGAAATGAGACCAGTTTCTCTCCCTCCCTCCCTCCCTCCCT